>RCUC01160226.1:0-74852 GCA_003697995.1 Taxidea taxus jeffersonii | reverse complement strand
AAGGGGCACGTGTACCCGAATGTTTATAGCAGCAATGTCCACAATAGCCAAGTTATGGAAAGAACCTAGATGTCCATCAACAGATGAATGGATAAAGAAGAAGTGGTATAATATACAATGGAATACTATGCAGCCATCAAAAGAAATGAAATCTTACCATTTGCGACTACATGGATGGAACTAGAGCGTATTATGCTTAGCGAAATAAGTCAACTGGAGAAAGACAACTATCACATGATCTCCCTGATATGAGGAAGTGGAGATGCAACGGGGGTGGGGGTTAAGGTGGTGGGAAAAGAAAAAATGAAACAAGATGGGATTGGGAGGGAGACAAACCAAAAGAGACTCTTAATGTCATAAAACAAACTGAGGGGGTTGGGGGGGAGAGGGGTTGGGAGAGGGTGGTGGGGTTACATTATATGTTTAAATGAAAAAAAGCTTAAATAAAAAAAAAGAGGAAACTGAGTGAAAATACATCTTAATAACCTCTGAGCATATGGAGCAGTGCAAGGTGGGAAGCCAAGTTCGATATTTTTATCTTTCAAAAGAGCTGCAGGGAAGGAAAAGTAGCCTAAAAGCAAAAAAAAAAAAAAAAGAATGCAAGTTGTTATTATCCTGGAAAGTCAATGGTGTGTAATAAGAGATGGGCTTTGATTTTTCTGCTTTTGAATACAGGGTATAGGTTTTACAGCTTTAGGTTATGGCATTTTACGTCAATGTAATATGGTTCTGAAGACAAGGAGGCTTCTCTACAAATGATTCCAGGGCTCTCACTACTCAGCGCTATTGACCATCGAAAGACCACCAGAGTCTTTAACCGTTCAGAGCAATTTCCCATGCATTAAATACTGCGTCTTCTTCCCTTCCCACTTTTCTTTCCTCTCTACTTCCTGTCTTTTTGCTGCTGTTAATATAATATGATTTTTCATACATTTTAGTTAGGTTGTGATCACGATTCTGTGGCGATTATAGTTTCTGAGTTTGCTAATGCTTATAGGATTATCATAAGACATTTATACAGCTTTACTTTTTGATAATGTTTAGTATTAACAGACAGTGACATTCATAAACTGTCAAATATCATGGAGCAAAAATTGATTGAAGAGTAATGCATACATTAAAGGACAGAAGTCTACATAACTACCAAAACCAATTCCATTATGACTCCAATCCTAGTACATTGCTTTGTTGTCCTCTAAGGATGGTCTAAAATCAATGCTCAGCCTGTGATTCACCCATGTTAGAAATCATCCAGAATTTCTCAAGGATTAACATCATGTATCTTTTTTCTTTGCTTGAGTTTGGATTACTAAATCTTCTGGTTGACATAGGGAGACAGAATGCAGAAAGATAATTTATTACAAAATGAAGTGGAGCCTGACTAATTACAAAGCCATAAAAAATGAACTTAGAGGATAGTCATTGGGGTTGTAGTATCACAGGTTATAGGGAATCAATGTCTTACAAGGTGTAGGGGTATAATGTTTGTATTAAGAGGAACAATAAGTGTTTCCCAGCAATTCCCTGAGCTTTAGACAGCTGAATTTCCCCCATGTTTAGCACTGAATCATTGAGGTGATTTTTTATTTCCTACCAAGTTGATTCAACATATTAACTACATCTAAGTTTTTCTCTAGACCCATGCTCAGCCCTATTAGACATAATGTCCTCTTTTAATAATAATTCTCTACACCAGTGCTCAGCCCTATTAGGCTTAATATCCTCTTTTTATAATAATTACTTTTTTATGCCTTCTCTACAATACTGAAATGAAATTAATAGATAATAACCAATCTACAAGCAAAATTTTAAAAACTCAGTGTAATGCTATAACTGTATTCCAGGGATGAAACTTCTCTGTATTTCAAGGGAAGGTGGTGTTTTGCCTAATTATACCAAGAGATGCTTGTTATTTTGGAAAATCATGTCACCAGTGGAAATAGAACTTACAGAATTTGAGGACACCACTCAACTGAAGTCATCTGCTTCTGAAGTCACCTATACACTCAAGCATTTGGCTACTTTAATATGTCTTCAAGGATAGTCATGCAAGAGCATTTATATATTTAAGTACGCATTCTCTTGTAGTAAGTTAATCCCCTTTGATTTCTCCTTTGTTTTATATGTAGAGCATTTTTTGCATTTTAGAAATTTTGCATGTTGATGGGTTACCTATAAACTTCATTTCAGAGTAGTTAAGCGGGTGAGGACTCTCGTCATCTCAAGATTCAGTTAAGGCTGAAGGTTCCACCTCGTGTAGTTATTCACAGATTTTGGTTTCTTGTCCACGGGGGCTGGGAGGGTAGGGGAGACTGAAGGCCTGATTCTTTTATGTTGGCCTCTTCATAAGGTTGCTCACAACATGACGGCTTGAATCCCCCAGAGCAGGCGATACATCTGGGGGAGAAAGAAGGAGGTTAAGAGGAGATCAAATATCTTTTTTTTAAAGATTTTATTTATTTATTTGACAGAGAGAGATCACAAATAGGCAGAGAGGCAGGCAGAGAGAGAGGAGGAAGCAGGCTCCCTGCCAAGCAGAGAGCCCGATGCGGGGCTCGATCCTAGGACTCTGAGATCATGACCTGAGCGGAAGGCAGCGGCTTAATCCACTGAGCCACCCAGGCGCCCTGAGAGATCAAATATCTTATTTGATCTGTTTTTTTAACTTTTTTTAATTAAGTTCAGTTAGCCACCCTATAGTGCATCATTAGTTTTTGATGTAGTGTTCTGTTTTAATTTAGTTACTACCATTCCAGCATTTCCTACCATAATTCAAGGAAAATGTGCAATACTTGCTGAAAGGTCTCTGAACATCCCAAGTAGTTTAATCAGCATTTATGGGATAACACTTTCTGGTGGAAGTACTGCTCCAGCAACCCCAAATCCTGACTTCTAACTACAGTGCTGCCCTATTACTCATCCCTTCACTGGTCCCTTGGGCAAGTCACAACATTTTGTGACATAACAAGAAATAGTCTCTGTCTGTGTTTCCTGATACAGAAATCCTAAAATTCTTGTAATTTCCTGAGTAATAGGGGTGCTGAAAACATCTTTTGTTCTAATATTTGGTCTTTGACCCTGGTTCCTGACAGAAGAGCTCCTAAGACCCTTGGAATCGCCAGCGTGATGAGTGTGTTTGTTTGCTAATGAGATGACTGGTGTCTGGAAGTCCCTAGACAGCCTCAGGATGGGGGCTAGTCACCAGAAAGACCAAGCCAAGTTTAGAGCTTGGAGCTTCCGGTCCCATCCTGCAGCTTCTGTGGAAAAGAGAAGGGCTGGAGTTTGAGTACACAATCATGCCTATGTGATGAAATCTTCATAAAACTTCTGAAACTATACAGTTTGGAGGGCTTCTGGGTTGGTGAACACATGCATGTGACACGATGATGGTGGACCCCAATTCCATGGGGACAAAAACTAATTTGTTCAGGACCCTTCTGGACTTCACCTGGTGTAAGTCTTTGTCTATATCCTTCCGATAAACCAGTAAACATAAATGTTTCCCTGAGTTCTGTGAACCATTATAACAAATCACTGAACCTAAGGCGGGCTCATGGGAACTCCCAGTCACAAGGATGGACGGTAACTTGGAATGTGCCCCTGGGGTCTGAACTGGTATGGGGCAGACTAAAGGGATTGAGCCCTTAAACTGTGGGTCTATGCTAATTTCAGATAGTTAGTGTAGTAGTTGATTTCTAGAACTTCCAGTTGGTGTTGGGAGAGCTGGAAAATTGGTCAGTGTGGGAAAACACCCTCGCTTTTGGTGTCAGAAGAAGAATGGAGCTTCTGTATCAGAACTGATATGAATTTGCTCCTTGGTGAGTCCCAGGTAGAAACAACACTGGGTGGAGTTATCACACAAAGGAAATTTTATTTGCAGCAAGTAAGATGGAAGAGAATAGTTTTCAAAGCTCTGACTCCCCAGTTGGGGGTGAGAGGATTTCTTTTATTTGGAGCTAGAATGAGTATTCAGAAAGGGGAATTCTGTCATCATATATAGAGGTGGGTGTAAGCTCATACATGTGCACTTAGGAAACATGTCTATATATGTACCCGATGTTAATGCACTTTCCTTTGGCAAAGACTTTAACATTATAATGAGGTAGAGGTAACTGTCAGATACTCCAGTGTCTATCCAGTGTGGATCAGTGGTTGAGCTCAGATTGGTCTAGGCCACTGGAGCTCTTCTTGGTGCTTGCCTCCAAAAGATAAGGTTAACTTTCCTGTGAAGATAGGAGATGAGCAGGGGTCTTGCTGGTGACTATTTTAACCTCATTAACCCTACACAGTGGGTTTCATTTCGTCTTAATCTTTAAGCCTGGTTTTGATCATTTATGTAAAGGAAACCACAATATCCACATAAATTCCCAAGGGGTTCCTTCCAATATGGGTTAAAAAAAAAAAAGGGTTGTGGAGATACTTTGAGAACTGTGACATTTCAGACAACTTCAAGGGGTTATTATTACACATACCATTGTTTCTATGGGGAAGGGCCTTCCAAGTTCAAAATAGCGATCATATAAATAAACTTGGGAAACACAATGCACTTGTATATTGGGAATTTCCTATATTTAAAACCCATGTTTATACAGATAAAATTGTCTGTGTAGTTCATGCCTAAGTCCTGATAAGGGGTTGATGTGGAAGCATTTTTAGTCTGGTTAAATTTTAAGATTTTTGCCTGAATTATTTTTTAAATGAGATTCTCATGCCATTGAAATAGAGAAAAGAGACAAAAGAGAAGTGAAGCTAAAAATCCACCAGAACAAAGATTCGACTTCAGTATTACCAGGAGCCTTGTAGTACTGAATATGCAGTAGGCAATTAATGAGTTTTTTTCATGTAAGGTAGAAGAAGTTTAAGGTCACAAGCAGATAGCCATGGACAATATAATATGAAGAGAGGAGAAGCTACAGGTGAGCAGCAGCAACGCGAAGCCATTAGACACAGTGAACTCTCAAGATTGCCTTCAATGTAGATCAGTGCGAATACTGGCTACTCACTGTCCTCGTATTCTGAATCAAAATCATTTTTGAGTGCCTGTGCATATGATGCACCGTGTATAACATGGAGACGTTTCAGACATTATTCGGTAATGAGCTCCTCAAAACACAACTTTCCCAATAAAGTCAGCAGGAGAAGCTTTGTTGGTTCTACAAGAACCTGTGTGGGTCATTCACGAAAAGCAGCTTTTAACAATCTGAGCTAAAGTTTTAAATACATCCAGTGTTGAATATAAAATCCAAGCCTGATTAACTACTCACTCCTGAAAATCCAGATTCCAGATGTAACATACAAGCAGGGAGCAACAAATGAACAATACTGGTCAAAATATGTGCTCAGAATTTTCCACTGTCATGACCGTGATCATCATTATCATTATCGTCATTACTGTCCATCTAATCAGCGAAGCAGTGTGTTGTTGTTCTGGGTTCCGCAAATAGCCCTATTGCCTGAAAATATAAAATCCAAAATTAGTTTACAGACAGATGATGCATATGGGAATTTTGCAGATAAATGGATTTTCTTTTAATAGGTGCCTATTGAAGTGGGGTGGGAGTTGAACAGGATAATAACATTTTAAAATTTAGTTGGTGTGGACCTGCTCCTTCCTAGTGCTGCTTTTCCCTTGGACTCTTCCCTAGGATTATTTAATCTCTTCTCTCCTGTCATCCACACATGAAATATATCCAGGTTCATGGGTGGTGCAGTCAGTTAAGCGTCCCACTCTTGATTTTGGCTCAGGTCATGATCTCAGGGTCGTGAAGTCAAACTGCATGGCTCTGTGCTGGGTGTGGAGCCTGCTTGCAAGTCTTTCTTCCTCTCCCTTTGCCCCTCCCCCCACCGTGCGCACATGCGCGCTCTCTCGCTCGCTCTCTCAAAGTAAAGAAAAGAAAAGAAACATTATATTCAGGTTCGATATCTCATATTCACCTTCCCTAATATAATCTCTCTAATGCATTCCCATTGTTTAACTTCCATTTATATGCTGATGAACCCAAAACTTCTAGATCTACCCCAGGCATCCTTCCAGATCAGTATACTTAGATGTTCCATTGGCTTTTATGACCCTTTATCTAAACTGCTATAACCTGTCATTCCTTTATGCAGACTCAGCATCCTTTACCTTACCTTCTTAGATGTGAAAGAAGAGGTATTTAAAAAAGGAATCGATCCTTCTTAATGTGGAAAAATAAGAAACAGAGTTATCCATACTGTGAGAAGTTCCTGAAAAACACCAAGCAGAAAATGGCCTCAAAATGACTGAGTGATGAGTGAATTGTTGAGAAAAGTCCAGAAGGAGTTCAGAGGGTGAGCCACACGCAGAAACGAAGAATATCAAGGAGAGGAGAGGGCCCAAGGGAGATCTATATGGTGGTTTCTTGAAGACTTCCACTGAGAGCAGAGGGTAATATTGGGCCTTTTTATGTCTTTTTTTGATATCACCATCCTCACCACCTTCCCAAAGATGCTTGAGTCCACTGACGAACTTCAGAGGGATTTCCCATCAAACAAAAACAGTAAGCATAGTTCTAGGCCCTGAGAAGAGGAAGAGGAGCTGGCCACCTCAATGTGGTTACCGGTTCCGAATTCCATCCTTTCTGCATAGCAGTGAGAGGCAGGCTAAGGTAAACAGACACTGATCCTTGAAAGAATAGGAATCCAAAGGTCCTAAGGAAAACCAGTGTCATGAAACAGAGGCATTCAATAACAGAAAAGCTAGCAACCAGAGAAATAGTTATTGGAACCATCAGGAGAGCCATAAAAATACTTGGCTGTCCTCAGGTGTATAATGAAGACCTATCCATTGTGTCCAGTAGACCTCTTTAGTGTCAGGCCTCAGAAACAAACTGGGCTAAATTAAAAAAATATATATATCAGAAGTAGATGAAGACTTAGACAACCAGGGTTAAAAATAGAACAAGAACTACAACAAGGACAAGGGGAGGGACCATGCCCGGGGAATAATTCTGCAGAGATCCACCTTCATCTGAAGATGATCCACACATTTCTATCTCTTTGATTCCCTTTGATTAATATTCATGTCACAGAAGAGAGTAAGATTTGCCTAGCTTAGACCATGTGGCCACCCCTTGGCTAGGACAGGGCAGGGACCTTGACTTACAATTCCATAGAATCTGTAAGATGGAGGAGAGGTGATTACTGAAAATAAAATTGGTATGCTCAAAACACAAATAGAACAAATAACTGTAAAAATCCTTGAAATGGAAATAGGAAGCGATGAAAAAATAGCAAGAATTGGGGAAAGTATGATCAATAGTATTTTTAAAAACTGGTGGATTTATGCTAATGCAAAATGGACACAGTTAAACAGTGAATTTTTGGCTCTGTGACTGGGCCACAGGAATTCTCCCAGAATGAATTTCTATAGCACAAAGAGATATAAAGTAGTTGGTTCTAAACACTACCTAGTAGAGTTAAAGAAACAAGACAGAAAGACTGGTGGGAAGAAATAATTAAGTTTGTTGTGTAATATATTCATTATCATTTCAATATATTTTCTGATTTCTATTATCATTACTTCTTTGACCCACAAATTATTTTACTTTCTTTAGTTAGATTTCTGATATTCAGTTTCTAGCTCAATCGTACTATGGTAAGAGCATATCCTCAGAATGGGTTTCAGTTCATTTAAATGTGTTGACTCTTATTTTATTGACTAGAGTATGAAAGTATATTTTTAAATATTCTGGGTGTACTTGTAGAGAATGTCTGTTCTGCCTTGTTGGATACAATTTTCTATGGATGACCATATGTTTTCAAATTTATTAATTTGGTGGTTTAAATCTGCATCCTTATTATTTATTTCATATCAACTTTTATTTGTTACTAAGAGAAGAATGTTAAGCTTTTGTCACTGTTGTGACTTGTAGTATTCAATGTACTGGTCTTCTGTTATGAAAGTTTTAGCTCCATAATATTTCATATTTTTGAGGCTATTGTGAAAGTTACTTTTAATTTCAATTGTGGATTACCCATTGTTTGTATATAGAAATACAATTGATTTTTTATATTGATGTTGTAGCATGTAAACTTGTTCAACTCATGTCTTAGTTCTAGTAGCATTTTAGTTTATTTCACAGGATTTTCTAAGTAGACAGTCATCTCATCTATGAATAACAAATTTTACATTTTCCTTTCTCATCTACATCTAAATTATTTCTTTATGTTGCCTTCTGTTGTACTGGAAAGAAACTCCAGTACAATATTGAATAGAAATGATGAGAATAATGTCCCTCTCTTGTTCCTGACCTTGGGAAGAAAACATCTGCCTTTCACTATTAAGTATTATATTAGTTGTAGGGTTTTATAGATTCTCTTTGTCAGATTGAGGAAGTTCTCACGTACCTGGAATTTTCTGAGACTTATCAGGAATGGATTATTGCATTTTTTAAAAATGACTTTTTCGCATCTATGAAGATGATCCTATGTTTGCTTATTTTGAATCTATGAATGTAATGAGTTACATTGATTGCATTTCAAATGTTAAACCATTCTTGATTTCTGGCATAAACCCTGCTTGGAAATGATATATATTATTTTTGCATGTGCTATTAGATCTAAGTTGTTATAATGTTAGATTATTTTAATCTATATTCACAGGGAATATTGATCTATAGTGGTTTATGTTTTTGTTTGGTTGCCTTTGTCTGTTTTTTTGTGACAGAGTAGTATTGGTCTCATAGAATGGAGTTGGCAAACATTCCTTCTTTGTTTTTCTGAAAGTTTGTAAAAATTGGTAATATTTCTCACTTCAGTGTTTGCTAGAATTCTCAGTAAATCTGTCTGAGGTTGGAGGCTTTTTTTTTTTTTCCTTCTAGGAAGATTACCAATTACCAATTCAATTTCTTTAACAGAACTATTTAGGTCATCTATTTCTTAAGTAAACTTGATCCAAAAAATATGTCCATTTCATCTAATTAGCTGAATTTATTGGAATTCAGTTGTCCACAACAGTCTCTGAACTTCTTTAAAATCATGTGGCATATGTAGTGATGTTATCTGTATATGTGCTAATTTTCTGTCTGCCAATTCTGTCAGTCACTGGGAATATAGTATTGAAATATCTATTTATAGTTGTGGTTGTGTTTTTGTCCCCTTGTAGTTCCATCAGTTTTTATTTCATTCTTGACATTGGTAATTTATATCTTTTCTCTTTTTTTCCCCCTGTCTATAAGTTTACCAATTTTAGGGGCGCCTGGGTGGCTCAGTGGGTTAAGCCTCTGCCTTCGGCTCAGGTCATGATCTCAGGGTCCTGGGATCGAGTCCCGCGTTGGGCTCTCTGCTCAGCGGGGAGCCTGCTTCCTCCTCTCTCTCTGCCCGCCTCTCTGCCTACTTGTGATCTCTCTCTGTCAAATTAATCAATAAAATATTAAAAAAAAAAGTTTACCAATTTTAATTATCTTCTCAAAAAAACCCATTTTACATCACTGGCTTTTCTATTGCTTTCCAGTTTTCCAATTCATTGATTTCTACTCTGGGTTTTATTATTTTATTTGTTCTTAATCTCGGTGTCGTATGCTCTTTTCCTAGTTTCATAAGGTAAAAGCTGTGGTCTAGTTGATAATTTCCTTTTCTTTATGTTGTAGATGTTTATTGCTATAAATATCTCTTTCAAGACTGCTTTAGCTGCATCCCACAAATTTTAATATGTTGTGTTTTTAAGTTCTTTAAGTAAAAAATACTTTCTAACTCTTCTTTTGATTTCTTTTCTATTAGAAGGGTGTTATTTACCTTACAAATACTTGGAGATTTTTTTTTTTTTTAAGATTTTATTTATTTACTCGTCAGAGAGAGAGGGAGAGAGAGTGAACAAGCACAGGCAGACAGAGTGGCAGGCAGAGGGAGTAGCAGGCTCCCTGCCGAGCAAGGAGCCCCATATGGGACTCGATCCCAGGACACTGGGATCATGACCCAAGCCGAAGGCAGCTGCTTAACCAACTGAGCCACCCAGGCGTCCCAATACTTGGAGATTTTTAAAAGATGTTTCAGTTATGAGTTTTAAATATGATTCCATTGTGGTCAGAGAACACAGTTTGCAGATTTATTGAGATTTGTGTAATGGGCCACAATATGCTCAGTGAGCACATGAAAATAACATATATTCTGCTGTTTCTAGGGGGAGTGTTCTATAAATATCAATGAAATTCACTTGATTGATATGGTTATTCAAGTCTTCTGTATCTTTATTGAATTTTTGTCCACTTGTATTAATTACTCAGAGAGGAGTGTTGAAACTTTGAATTATTGCAAATATGTCTGCATAAGTTTGCACTTCAATCAGTTTATGTTTAATGTAGCTGTGTTTTTAGGTCCATAAACATTTAGCATTGTTACAGTCTCTTGAGGAATTGACCCCTTCATCACTTTGAAATAAAAATTTGAACCATACAAATATTCTTTGAACTATGATCTGTTGTATTTGATATTAATATAACCACTCTAGCTTTATTTTCATTAATGTCAGCCTGATGTAGGCTTTTCCTTCATTTTACTTTTAACACATTTTTGTCTTTATATTTAAAGTGGATTCCTTACAGCCTCATAGAATAAATTCTTGCTTTTTAAAAAATTAGTGCAATAATCTCTTTCTTTCTATTAGAGTGTTTATACTGTTTATATTTAACATGATTATTGATATAGTTGTATTTAAATGAAAAATCTTCCTATTCTTTTTTTAAAGATTTTATTTATTTATTTGACACAGAGAGAGAGATCACAAGTAGGCAGAGAGGCAGGCAGAGAGAGAGGGGGAAGCAGGCTCCCCGCTGAGCAGAGAGCCTAATGTGGGGTCCCAGGACCCTGAGATCATGACCCCAGCTGAAGGCAGAGGCTTAACCCACAGTGTCACCCAGGCACCCCTCTTCCTATTCTTTTGTATTTGTCTTATTTGTTCTATTTTTCTTCCTCTTTACATTCCTAGAGTGCAACTCTTTGTTGTCTATTTTAGTGGTTGCTTGAAGATTTATAGAATATATTTTTAATTCATCCTTGCCTTTGTGTGATACCATACTATTTTCCATCTAGTATGCAATCCGTGTAATACTGTACTTTAATTGTTCCTCTTCTGGCTTTGTGCTATTGTTGTCATATATTTTAATTTCTACATGTATTACAGACTCCACAATACTTTTCATTTTTGCTTTAAAAGAAGCTAAATTTTAAGGAGATTTATATAGAAAATATTTTATATTTACTTTTGTAGTTACTATTTCTGGTGTGCTTTATTCCTTCATGTAAATTCAAATTTCCATTTTGTCTTATTTTTCTTCAACTGAGGATGTTCTTTAATAGACATGAATGTCTGCTGTGTGATGAATTTTCTCAGCTTCTGCATGTCTGAAAATTTATTTTGCTTTTCCTTTGAAAGATATTTCAAACAGTAAAGAATTATATGTTGACTTTTTTTTTCATTCAATGTTTTTAAATATCATTTCAGCATTTATAAGGTTGTACTTTTCTAGGTGAAAAACCTGCCTTCAATCTTGTCTTTGCTTCTCACTATGTAATGAGTCTTTTTTTTTTTTTTTTTTTTTCTGGATGCTTTTCAGATATTCTCTTTAACCCTGGTATCATGTGCCTTGGAGTTGCTTCCTTTATATTTCTTGTGTTAGGGCCTAGAGTTTCTTGGACTTGTGAGTTTATAATTTTGTGCAAATTTAGAAAAAAATTACCATTATTTCTTCAACTATTTTTTGTCTCCTCTCCTTACCCTGCACTACCAATCCTTAAGGGATCCCAATTATAAACATATTTGTCTACTTGAATTTGTCTAAAGGTTTATGAGGTTCTGCTCCTTTTTTAAAAAAATCTTTTTAAATCTCTATTTTTATTCTGGTTAGTTTTTATTGCTATTTCTTCAGGTACTTTAATGTCTTATCTATTTTTAATACTATCCAGCTTATTTTTTTCATTTCAGACATTATAGCTTTCATCCCTAGAAGTTTAATTTAGGGCTTTTTATTCCTTCTTGTTTAACTAGCATATTTAATATTTCCTCTAGCTTCTTGAACATAAAGAATACAGTCATAATAATGGTCTCAATGTCCTTGTGTACTAATTCTAGGCTGTCTACCATTTCTCTTCTTTGTGAGCTGTATTTTCCCACATCTTTGTCTTCCTGGTAACTTTTTGTTGAATGCCAGATGCCATTAATTTTACCTGATTATGTGCTGGAGTTGTTATATTCCTATAAGTATGGTGTTTTTTTTTAAAGATTTTATGTACTTATTTTAGAGAGAGAGAGAGAGAGAGAACAGAGGGAGAGTCAGAGGGAGAAGCAGACTCCCCTCTGAGCAGAGAGTCCAACTCAAGGCTCCGTCCCAGGACCCTGAGATCATGACCTGAGCCGAAGGCAGATGCTTAACCGACTGAGCCACTCAGGCATGCTCCTATAAATATCCTTGAATTTTATTCTAAGACATTGTCAGTGTAGTTGTTAAGAGTTTGCTTTTCTGGAGTCTTGGTTTTAAAATTCCTCTAGTAGAACAAAATCTGTGTTTACTCTAGGGTTCACTTTTCCCTATTATGGAAGTGATACCTTCTTGTAATTGTAACTGATGTTCTCTGAATCATGAGATTTTCTGTTCTGCCTGCTGGAAACAGGCACTATGCTCAGCTCTGTGTGAGTTTCAGTTTTTATTCTGTTTGCATTGCTTTTGGGTGGATTTGTTGTTGTTTTTCCTCTGAATGCAGCTCTTCTCTTCAGACACACATGCTGAGCAGGAGTCCCATGAGCCTTCATGGGGATACTCTCCAGATACCATAGTCCTCATGTTTGATTATGCCCACAGGGACTATGGCCCTTTCTTGCCTGGTGCCCAGTGTCTTGAGTGCCATGATTGTAGATGTTTTGTTTTTCTCCTTTTTTTAGTTATTTAATACAGGGATGTAAATCTAATCTCTATTTCTCCATCTTGATTAAAAGTGAACACACACACACACACACACACACGTGCATACATAGTTTTTAAAACATAATTTCCTGTTCTCTGTGGATACTTCTAAGTTGCCTTTCACAATGCTGTGCATAGTAATCCATTTTCCATTGTAACATGTACTGGATGCATTTTAGCATTGAAGCCTTTCCAGGTCCATTTCTGCAATCTTCTTTCTGCCAGTTCCTGAGCATGGCATCTTCTTCCGTGTATGCTTAGTTAGCTTTCCTGTGAGTTTTTGTTTTCCTTTTAAAATTAATGGTTGACCTCTCTGTGGTTTAGAATCAAAGTGGCTTGCTCCAGAGATAATATGTTTTTGCTTCTGCTAGGTATAGAGTGGGCACTATCAATTTAGAACCTCTGTAAGCGAGAAGGTTTTGATTCCACATGAGTAATGTAAGGTTTCTGATTTGGTGTGTGTGTGTGTGTGTGTGTGTGTGTGTGTGTGTGTGTGTTGCTCTGCTTAGTGGTCAGGCAACTTTCCTTGCAGTGGTTGGATTTGTGGGCTGGGTGGTTTGTGTCTGATTTGTCCTTGTGAGGAGATTATTTCTCTTGCAGTCTGAGATTTAAAGTGAGAGGCTATCTCATTACAATTCCAATGCTGGAAACAGGCTCTGAATTTTGGATCCTATTTCCAGTGTCTACTGGGGCCATCAAGTCCATTTTTATTAATTTATCTTGAAGTAATAGATTAACCCAAATTTCCATGTCTTCTCATTTATACTACACGCCAGCTGCAGGAAAGTCACACTCCTGCTTCGTGTGTATTCTCCATTCTGGTATACAGATTTGCAAAGTGGGTCCCACGCAGGAACTGGCATCCTTGCAGAATTGCAGTCACTCCTCCCATTTTTCATTGGCCAAATCAAGTCACATGGATTTGCCTGCCATCAAGAAAGCAAGACTGCATATAACTCTTTCATTGGGAGAGTTAATGGTAATGATGAGAATTTTGTGATGCTTTTCACATGATTAATTTATCTTCTTCCAACACTTTCTGTTGATTCAGGAAATTGGTTCAAGTAGCCAGATCTTCCTTATGACTGAAAATCGAATGGTTACATTGCTTTATACATTTTTAAAAATTGTGGTAAAATGTACATAACATAAAGTTTACTATTTTAACCATTTTAAGTGTACAATTCGGTGGCATGAATTACATTCACATTATTGTGTAATTATCATCGCCATGCATCCCCAGAACTGTTTTCATCTTGCAAAACTGAAACTGTGAACCTATTATTTTTTTAAAGATTTATTTATTCATTTGAAAGAGAGAGAGAGAGCAAGGGGAGGGACATAGGGAGAGGGAGAGATTCTAAAGCAGACTCTCAGCTGAGCAAGGGGCCGGACATAAAGCTAGATCCCAGGAAACTTAGATATGACCTGAGCTGAAATCAAGATCGGGACGCTTAACCACCCGTGTACCTAAACTCCCTTTTTCTCCTTTCTGCCAGCCCCTAGCAACACCCATCCTACTTTCTACTTATGTGAACTTAGTTACTCTAGATAGCTCATGTAAGTGGAATCATACAGTGTTTATCCTTTTGTGACAAACTTACTTCATTTAGCACAGGACCTTTTAGGTTTATCCATGTTGTGGCATGTGTTAGGATTTCTTTTTTTAAGGCTGGATAACACACCATTGTATGTACACACTGCATTCTGTTTATCCATTCATCTGTCCATGAACATTCCCATTGTATCTGTTTTGGGGCTTTTGTGAATAATACTGCTATGAACATGAGTGTACAGTATCTGTGTGAGTCTTTGCTTTCAGCTCTTTAGGGTGTATACCCAGCAGTGCAATTGCTGGGTCCTGTGGTAATTCTATTTTCAGTTTTTGAGGAACCTCCATACTGTTTCTCATAGTTTCTGTGCTATTTTATATTCCCACCACAAGTGCAACAAGGATTCCAATTTCTCTTCATCTTTGACAACATTTCTTTTTTGCTTTTGATGATAACTATCCCAAAAGGTATGAGTGGTATCTCACTGTGGTTGTGATTCGCATTTTCCCAACGATTAGTGATGCTGAGCAGCTTTTAATGTGACTGTTGGACATTAGTGTATCTTTTTGGGAGAAATATCTATTCAAGTTCTTTGCTCATTTTTAAATTGGATTATTTGTTTTTGAGTTATTGAGTTATAGGAATTCCTTATATATTCTAGATATTAATCTGTTATTGCATATATGATTTGAATATATTTTCTCCCATCCCATGTGTTGCCTTCTCACTCTGTTGATGCGTGTCCTTTGATACACAAATTCGTGAAGTTCTGTCATAGTCTAATTTAGCCATTTTTCCTATGGTTGCCAAAGCAGTTTTTTCTAAGACAAAGGAATTAAAAGGAAAAAGTTTGGGGTGCCTGGGTGGCTCAGTGGGTTAAGCCTCTGCCTTCAGCTTGGGTCATGATCTCAGGGTCCTGGGATCAAGTCCCACATCGGGCTCTCTGCTCGGTGAGGAGCCTGCTTCCCTCTCTCTCTCTGCCTACTTGTGATCTCTCTCTGTCAAATAAATAAATAAAATCTTAAAAAAAATAAAAGGAGAAAGTTTCATTTATATAAGGTTTATTAGACTCTTCTGCATTCTGAAAAGCTCATCTAAATATTTACACTTTAAACACAGTTGTATTTTAGTAGAGGAGAATTTTAATGGAGGCATTTGGTATAACCCAAAATGGGGCCTTGATTTACCATATTTTTTTCCTTTTTGACAATGTTTGCCATAACGAGAAAGAAAACACTTAAAATTCCCATGGCATTCCACCTTTAGATTGTCCGCACTCTGAAAGGGCAGACAGACATTCATCAATTTCAAAAGGCCTACAATTTTCTAGGAATTTGATTGGAAGAGTTTAAATTACTGTGAGTCCCTCGGTTTTTCTCATTGGAGTAAAAAATTGAATTGACAAGTTTTATTCTCGATACTTTATTTTGGGGTGAAACCAGGGACTTCCGACTGGTTCCTTCATTAAGGCTTAAAGTATATACTGCAGTGTTTTCAGGAACAAAAACAACATAAGAAAACATTTGATGTTGTGATTGCATGGGTCAGGCAGGTACTTAAAGCTACTGTTTTCTGCTGCTAGATGAATACAATTCTAAATATCATGCCCTTTCTTTTTACTTATTAAAAAAAAAAAAGCTGCTCCCCTAGGAAATTGTCTTCAGAAAGCACTGATATAAACAGACTATTTTGTATATTAAGAAATTATACAGAAAATTATGTTTGTGTCTAGAGTACACTTAAACATTTTTGTGAAATACAATATTACTTACTCTTTTTGATAAGTATGTCCTTTGCCCAAAATTCAAGCAATGATGTTTATTGAAATGTTCTTAGTATTCCCAGAACACACTTTGTTTGTTGAGACATTCGTTGAATAGCAAATTGAATAACAAATTGAGATGTTTGTTGAATAACATTCAAGTACTATATACTTTTACTATTAAGAGCCCATATATGAAAGCCAGTGAAGAATGGCAGGGAGTAGAGGCACGTCATGGCAGTCGGAAGAAATATTGAGTGGACTTTCCTGTTCTTTTCCTACATTAAATTTGTGGGTCAGAGTTAGATTAGTTACGAATGAGGGGCCAGCATTGCTTTTAACTTTTCCTTGTATTTCTGTGTGTATTCTGCTCTCTCATATTTATTGGACATTTGCACACCTGATACATTGGAAGTAGAAGCTGACTTTTTATTCTTCCATTCAAGAAATCGGTTTTGAACTTGAAGAAGGAGGTTCCATGAGAGAATTGGCCTACTGACTTATGGGCTGAACTAGGACTATTGGACTGAGTTCAGTGCAGGAATAAACAGTTCACCGATTCAGTTGTGTTATAATTTCACTTCTGAAGTTTTTTGTTTGTTTGTTTTAGTAAATCTCTGTCTTGAAAATGACTTCAGTAAACATTCCCTAAAACTTTGTAGAAATATTTATTTGAATTCTACAAGTCTCCTATTTCACTCTCAGACCAATCATTTTGTGTGACGTTGCTAAGTGTTGAAATAGGCATTTAGGGGTGAAGGAAACCAACCTCATTTTATCCTAAACATCAATTTCATCTGATAATGTCACTCTAAAGCAGATATTTGCTGTATTAAGACCAAAGGACAAGGGAGAATAATCTGTAGATGAAGGAGAATATTATTTTTCCTTCCATTTTTCATCCTTGGAGAAAAAACCAAACCCCTTCATCTCACCACATGAATATAGAAAGTGTTATAGTTCAGGGAATTATAGTTGCTTCAATCTGGTTATAAGTATTTTTATATTAAGTTAGTTTCCATAATGAGAAGTGTTAAAGGAACATTAAACACCGAAGATGTAGTAACATGGAGTTCGGAGGGAATACATTATTTAAAGAGAACCACGGAAATACAGAAGGTTTTTCGGGGAAAAAATACCATTTAAGTTGAAGTTGTACAGCATCTAGTATTAACATTTCAGAGTTTAGGGACATAGAAAATTGTAATTTGTTGAATTATTAAATATATTGTTTGGTATTATTTAATTCAATCTTAAAAATCACACACCTAAAGATTTCTGTGTTCCAGGCACTATTTCAAATGCCTCACACATGAATCATTTGTTCTTTATTACAACCTCATGATGGAGGAGCTGCTTTTGTCCCCATTTTACAGATGATCCTGAAACACACACCATACCTGGTTTTCCACAACCTGGACAGGGCCACCAGACACAGGGTGTAGGCTGTGAGTCACAAAATTCAAAGTCCATGCTTCTCACAAGTGCATCATACAGCCTCTTGGAAATGGCCTGTTGGTAATTGGAAATCAATTCCGTTACTCCATATATTATGTTACCTTGAAAAATATTATGAGTCAGGGCACCTGGGTGGCTCAGTCACTGAAGCGTCTGCCTTTGGCTCAGGTCATGATCCCAGGGTCCTGGGATAGAGCCCCGTGTCGGGTTCCCTGCTCAGTGGGGAGTCTCCTTCTCCCTCTCCCACTTCCCCTACTCGTGCTCTCTCTGTCAAATAAATAAGTAAAGTCTTTAAAAAAATATATTATGAATCAGAGCTTCAAAATTTATTTCTTACCTCAAAAGTTATCTGATACTTTTAACAATTTTCACCTCCCATATGCCTGACGCAGTTATTCTGTGGTATTCACAGGACATGACTCTTAGTCCTGGAACTGATTTTCATATGTATGTTATAGAATTTCTTCATACTGCCAACTGTACAAACTTTCAGGTGTAACTTAGAGTACCAAATGTTATTCAAAATGGTTTTCATGGAAATGTGTTTATTTTATATTCTGCCTCTAGTATATGAGACATTTATTTTTTTGTTGTTTAGAAAAAGCTGATAATTTACTATTCAATAAAGAAGTAGTAAACAGAAAGAGAGGATACACCTCTGAAATTCAATTATCCTTCTACACACCTAGACATTATATTCTTTGAGTAGAAATAGAAGTGTATGAGTTAAGGAATCAAGTTTTTCTGTTCAGATTTAAGTGACTGATACTTTATGATTATACGTTCTCAGAAAATTATCTCTTTTTTCTTTTTCTTTTTTTAAATATTTTATTTATTTGACAGACAGAGGTCACAAGCAGGCAGAGAGGCAGGCAGAGAGGGAGGAGGGGGGAAACAGGCTCCCTGCTGAGCAGAGAGCCTGATGCGGGGCTCGATCCCAGGACCCTGAGATCACGCCCCAAGCTGAAGGCAGAGGCTTAACCCACTGAGCCACCCAGGCACCCCTCCTTTTTTTTCTTAAGTTTTAATTTAAATTCCAGTTAGTTAACATATAGTGTAATATTATTTTCATGGCTACAATAGAATGATTCAACACTTCCATACATTGCCCGGTGCTGATCGTGACAGGTGCCCTCCTTCATGCCCATCACCTGTTTCCCCCAATCCCCCAAATGCCTCCCCTCTGGTAACCAGCAACGTGTTCTGTTAGTTCAGAGTCTGTTTCTTGGTTTGCCTTGCTATCTCTTTTTCTCTCTTTGCTCATTTGTTTTGTTTCTTAAATTCCACACATGAGAACACCTGGGTGGCTCAGTCAGTTAAGCGTCTGCCTTTGGCTCAGCTCATGATCGAAGGGTCCTGGGTTCGAACCCCACATTGGCCTTCCGGCTCAGCAGGGAGTCTGCTTCTCCCTCTTCCTCTGCTCTTTCTCCCTGCTTGAGCTCTCTGTCAAGTAAGTAAATAAAATCTTAAAAATTTCCCCATATGAGTGAATAATTTCAGACAATGGTATTTGTCTTTTTGTCTTATTTCTCTTAGCATTATACTCTCTAGTTTTATCCACATTGTTGCAAATATGAAGTTTTCATTATTTTTTGTGACTGAGTAGTATTCCATTATATATACATATATATTAATATCACCTCTTCTTTATCCATTCATCAATTGATGGAAACCTGGGGTATTTCCATAGTTTGACTATCACAGATAATACTGCTATAAACATCAGGGTGCAGGCACCCCTTCAAGTCCATATTTTTGTATCCTTGTGGTAAATACCTAGTAGGGCAATTGCTGGATTATAGTGTAGTTCTATTTTTAACTTTATGAGGAATTTCCATATATTTTTCCACGGTGGCCACACCAGTTTCCTTTCCTACCAACAGAACATGAGGGTTCCCCTTTGTCTGAATCCTCTCCAACACCTGTTGTTTCCTGTATTGTTAATTTTAGCCATCCTGACGGCTGTGTGGTGACATCTCATTGTGATTTTGATTTGTATTTCCCTGGTGCTGACTGATGTTGAGCATCTTTTCATGTATCTGTTGGCCATCTGTGTATCTTCTTTGGAAAAATGTCTATTCCTGTCTTCTGCCCATTTTTAAATTGGATTATTCATTTACAGGTTTTGTGTTTTATAAATTCTTTATATATTTTGGGTACTAACCCTTTTTCAGATATGTCATTTTCCAATATCTTCTCCCTTTCCATAGGCTGCCTTTTTGTTTTGTTGACTTTTTTCTTTGCTGTGCCGAAGCTTTTTATTTTGAAGACGTCTCAAAGTGTCTCTATTAGTTATTAAATAACACTTCTATGCACTTGCTTTCAGAGCTGTTTTCACATTGTCCCCCACTAGTTCCCACTCATAGTTCCTTCGTCCTCACACAGGTGTTCTGCTCCAGAACCACATTTCATGTTCAGGTCAAGCCATGTGTGGTGGTCCAGCTGGATTTTGACCACTGGCTTGTTTCTAGCCCTCCCGGTTTAAGTGATTTTTGCACCTTTCTTTAATTTGGGGACCCCAGATCAGGCAAGTGATAAGCGCTGAGGCTTATTAACTGTGTAGCTTTATTTCTGTGAGACTGACTCCTCATTATGAAAGGTAATCCCATGTACTTCATATTCTGTGAGAACTGGTTGATATATGTTTAAAATATGCAATGTAAATAAGAAAGTATGTATCCGTGTTTCAGCTTCCTGTGGTTGCTGTAATTAATTACGATAAATTTAGTGGCTTAAAACAATACAAAATAATTCTCCTCAAGTTTTGGGGCCTGGAAATCCAAAATCAGTTTCAGTGGGCTTCAATGAAGTTGTTGGCAGGCTTGGTTCCATCTGGAGGCTCCAGGGAACAACCTGTCTCTTTGACTTTTCTAGCTTCCGGAGGCCACCTGTGTTCCTTGGCTTGTGAGTTTCTTTGCATTATTCCAACGTTTCTCCCATTTCCTACTTCATTTTCTGTAGTCACATCTCTTTCTGCCCTCCTTTTATGAGGGCATTTGTGATTATATTTAGGATGAACACAAGTAAGCCTTGCTAATATCCACCTCTCAAGAGCCTTAACTTAATTCCACGTGTAAGTCCCCTTTTCTAGGTTTCTGTGGACCAGGGCATGGATATCTGTCACTCAGCCGGCCACGTATAGCATTTTCAGATCCTCTCTTTCTTATTCTCACAAACATAGCTGGCTTGACCTCCAAGTGGCACAGAGACCCATCACTAAAAATTATTCCAAGATATTGCAAGATAGACCTTTTAAGGAAAGCCTTTAAAATCAGATATAAGATGTCCTGGACATGATCTGTTGTGTACCCCAAATTTAGCAGTATCTACTCTCCACAATCCCCCACGTTCAGATCTTTAGATGATATTCTGTTTTTCGAAAGGGCTATTTGATACCACCATCACAAGATATATGAGGGACAGAAAATCCAGGGAAGATGGTAGGGTGACCTATATTTTACCGTCCAAACCATAATGGTAACCTTTATTTCAGGAAGTGACCAAAGGATGAGGAATTTTAGAAATCACTGTAGTTGGGGTGCCTGTAGTTGGTGGCTCAGTGGGTTAAGCCTCTGCCTTCAGCTTAGGTCATGATCTCAGGGTCCTGGGATTGAGCCCCACATTGGGCTCTCTGCTCAGCAGGGAGCCTGCTTCCCCCCCCTCTCTCTGCCTGCCTCTCTGCCCACTTGTGATCTCTGTCTGTCAAATAAATAAATAAAATCTTAAAAAAAAAGAAATGCCACCTATTTTATTATATTTTATGGGATATTTAATCCTTTGGATCAAAACTGATGGGGATAGATTTATTTGTAATCTAAAATGCCAACAGTGAAAATTCACATAGAGCAATTAGATAATATTTCAATCAAAATTGATTCAGTACTGCCAAAGGTATGGATTTACCCTGTATCAAACTTACATATATATACACACACACACACATATATACATATATATATATATACACACACAAACACACATAAACATGTATATGTATATATATTTGTATGTATATATGTATGCATATATATGTATACCAATATATGTGGCTGTTTTTGAAGGCATTTTTGTAATAGAAAAGGTAGAAACAATCAAATACTCATCTTCAGAGACTGGGTGAATTGTGATACAGTCATTTAATCTAATACTAGTATCCTTTCAATAGAATGAAGGAGAAAGAGTGAGAACAGTGACACAATAAATTAGGCAAAAAGAACTAAAAAATAAGCATGATCCCATTTATGCCAATGAAAATTAGATCAATGATAGATCGATGATAGGTAGATATGCAGATTCTCACGCACACACAGATGTACACAGTTCACAAGAACATAAACCTGTTAACAGCTAACTCTGGAGAAATATTTCACTTTTACTATTTCAACCTGGTTATTTGAATTTTACAATGTAAAAGTTGACCTTTGCAATAAAAATATTAATTTAATAACCAATTAAAAATGAAATTTCCATCTCAAATACCTAAACTATATTGTATTTAGCCATAAGCAAACACATTAGGGATAGCCAGAAGATTGCATTTCACACTCTGGAGCCTGGTTCGTTAGGGCTAATCAGGTGGACTTGGTGGTCTCTCTTGCTCTTCTCCTGCCGAATATCTGCTTGACTCAGACCCCCCAAACATCCAAAATACTTTTAAGTTTTCGGACGAATCCTACAACTGCATGCCTCTTTGCTGTGGCAAGCTATCTGGGGAATTATTTTCCCTTGTCTTTATCTGCATAGCTAGTCATAGTCATTCAAAACGGTGCGTCAGTATCAACCTTTCAAGGAAGAACTTATCAAGTCTGTCCCAGAATCCTGAGTTGGACACCCTCGATTCATGGCCCAGTAGTAAACTGGCATACATCTATCCCAGCACTTACCTCTGGACTGTCATGATTTACGTAATTGATTTCAGTGTGTCTGTATTACTGAAAGAAGGAATTCTGCATCGCACTACCAATCTCAACAAATACTTTTTTTTTTTAAGATTTTATTTATTTATTTGACAGAGAGAGATCACAAGTAGGCAGAAAGGCAGGCAGAGAGAGAGGAGGAAGCAGGATCCCCGCTGAGCAGAGAGCCCGATGTGGGGCTCGATCCCGGGACCCCGAGATCACGACCTGAGCCAAAGGCAGAGACTTCAACCCATTGAGCCACCCAGGCGCCCCGCAGCAAATACTTTTTAAACAACTGAATGAAAATCTATGAATATCTTGACTTTTCATTTGGTTCCTTTGCCAGGAACAAGGAAGCATGAGACACTCTTGATTTTCAAACGAAATTATTCTGTTTACACTTTTGAAAGATCTTGCCAATGAAAAAGTGTAACTGAAGAATGCTGGAAAGATCACAGAGGAATATGGCGTAAGGGACCCGAGTATCTATCTTGTTAGTTTAAATTAGCTTCTGTGAAATAGAAAGAACAAACTTTATCTTTCAGGATTCTTGTGTGGATGAAATAAAGCACTGAACATAGAAGTGCTATGTAAATTATTATGAAATAAGCTATTACTATATTTAGTAATAGCAATATAAATTTAGAAGAACTCAGTTATTCCTTAAGGCAATTTGGACAAAGAGTAAAAATGCATTATACTTATTATTTAATGGATACCTGTCCTTTTTGGCCTGAATCCCACAGTTGGCAATTCTTTTTCCATTTCTAAAATTTAATACTCTGAATTGACATTATGATAGTACCAGATATTCAAACAGAATTGTACAGGAAATTGGCAATAACTGTTAAAGAAAGAAGGCTAATTACTACACTCTGTACTTTCAGCACAATGTTAAAACTGTGACAGCTGAAATGGGGAGGTTTGCTCATCACCACGGCAACGATTTTCAAGTTTGTTTTGCTTTTCTCAAAATGTAACCAGTCAAGCACAGTTAATTTAACTTGAGCAGAGTGAAAAATTGATTTTTTTTAGTGATGCAATTATGATAAAAAAACCAAGTTAAAAAATGATAAGCACAGTTTAATTTGCTGACAAATTTTTAGGAACTGTATTTTGAGTTATAGGAAACAAGGAGATGACTATAAAACACGGAAGATGATTTGGCTGGTGGACTGTCCTCGTACTTTTTGGTTGTACTATTCATCTGACATCAAAGATGGTTGGTATAAATCAGTAACATCTTTTGCTTATATCATGACCGCAGGAAAGGCTTGCTGACTGTTCCAAAATTACACACTTAGCATGATCCATTCATCTCACTTAAAATAATGTTTTTTTCTTAAAGAAACTTGTATATAGTCCAAACAATAATTAGAGGCATATGACATTATCTTGGAAATTGGGAATGTTCAAATTCTATTGTTGACATAATCAGGGGTTACAAACAAGTAGCAAAGAAGCAACATGGGATGGTGATATTTGAGCTCAAAAATCATTTTCATGGGAAAGTTGTATATGTGTCCTGGTTCTTCAATCACAAATTATGTGAGAACAAGTTAAATAATGACCACATGTCTAATAAAATTATAATTTACCTTATCTGTGTGCACCAAGGGTCCCTTGACTTTTCAAGTTATGTATTCTTATTTAAATTTATTTATTTATTTATTTATTTTATTTTTTTACATTAGCCCTTCTACCTTATGACCTTTTCCCTGTTCCTTCTGCCTGGAATTTTTCCCTTAGCTTTTCACATGATTGGCTCATTTTCTTCCTTGGTGTTTTGGTCCAAGGGTCTTCTCCCTTAGAGGTTTTTCCTGATTACACTGTCTGAAATGCCCCTATCTCCCCTCCCCGGGTACTCTGGCTTTCACTAATTTGTTAAATCTCTTCCTCACACTTCCCATGATCTGTCAGCATATAGGGTAGGAGCCAGAAATGAGTGAAGAGTGATAGAATGAATGAATTTGTGGATATGATGACTTGGAAGTGTCTTTCCATCCTCTGAAAGAAGCAGATCGAGCATTGGGCATACTTACGAGTGCCTTCTAGGGATTTGAGACAGTTACGGAGGTATGTGGGGTAAAAAATATTTTTATCTTTTGTATCCTGATTATGAGTGTGCTAGTGAGGCCCGGGAAATTATAGCATATAATAGAAACAAGCATAACCCTTCCCCGTAGTTTACGCCTGAGACATCAAGGACAGAGACATCAATGAATGTTGGTCCAGTCATTGAAGCCTTCCGGGAGAGTGTGGGCCAGCCTCAACACGTGTGGGTGAGTGGATTTTGTCTTCTTTTATATGAACACTCAGAAATTTGGTGAGAATTAGGAATCTCACTCTATTTCAAGATATTCTTATTTTAATATGCCAAATTCCTTCATATAATTAAAAAAAAAATCTGAGAGCAGGCTTAGGCTAGTAATCCTTTGCCGCTGTATATGCTGCTAAAGTCATGTGAATCCTCCATGATCATAATCCAGGATAAGCAAAGCATCATCCGGGATTCAGGAAGGACCAGCAGCATGCAAATAGTGTACTTTGATGCACGTTTGGCGAGGCCAGGGTTAATGATGGAAACTATGGTTACTACATGGTCCCCACTTTCCAGAAGGAGGGCTGAGCACCTCACACCTGACTATCAAAACATTCTAGATTTCAGTTTCTTTTAATGTTCTCATCTGTAGTCAGCCTTTGATAGCTCATTTTATCAAGAGGTCACGGAGTCACACATGCATTAATTATTGTTTTTAAGTCATGGAAAACACTGAGAGAAGTAAACCCAGTGGTGACTTTTAACCAGTCATACATATGCTTTCTTTTACTAATGTCGAAAGGGATTTGTTTTAATAAATGTCAACAGCAAAAACACCTACCATAATTGTTAAGTGCCAGATACCTACATTTAGAGCTGATTATTGTGTTTCAAAGTATGTAAAATTTGTAAATTTTGTTTATTCATACTAAGTTGGAGTGGCCTCCAATTGAACCAAATTAGTCGCTCTTTGAAATCAATCGATTATTCACTGAGAGCTATAATATAATACTCTGAAAAGGCAGAGAAGCAAATTAGACAATCTGGTTGATGATCGAAGAAGATACTTCATTTACTGAAAAATCTATTCCCTCATATAACTCTATGGATTTTATGTTTGCTGTATTTCAGTATTTATCACAGCCTTTGGCTCTGCCTTGGTGGGCAGCAGCGTTGTTTCTCTCATTCAGGGCCCTGAAACAATAATGGACTCATTTGAAATGGATGGCTGGCATGTGAAATTGGGCTGTTATAATGAAAAATGTAAATTTGAGTTTTTTTCACATCTCAGTGTAGTGAACTTTCTTCCGTAATGCAGCATAATCAAAAAGATTATGAACTTTGGGGTCAGAGCAGAGATCAAATCCTGACTGTCCTCTACTCCCTGCATGACTGACATTAAGGGACTCACTTCTCCTAGCTGCACGCTCCTTGTTTATACAACAAAACAAAGTTAGAAAGGAATACTGCCTATTTCAGTTTGCATGGGAGGTGTGAATGCTTCGTGCAAATGAGGCGCTCAGGGGTGTTTTCTAGAACTTCTTGCCTTCAGACTTGGCACCATCATTACGTCGTCTACCCAAAATGACACAAGACAGAGAATTTTGGACAGGGAAGAGTGAATTGTTGTGTGTGTTGTTACTAACTCGGTCTTTAGTTCAGGCAAGTATATTCTGGATTTCAGTGGCCTACTGTGTCAGTAACAACCCATGCTCTCAGTTCCATATTCACCTTTAATTTTCTTGCTTCATCAAGTAGAAGGTGTTGGAAGGACACTAGAGGAGAAAGGGGAGCTTATTCCTGGTTCTGAGGAGCGCTTACTGTTAGCAGTCTCCTTAAGGGCGGAGCATGGGGAACCATCCAGTGGACGGTACCCTGGACCCCAGAGGGCAGGTTTCCAGGGAAATTCACCAGTGCAGTACCCATCCTCCACCATCCACTGGCCACCCACAACCTTTCCAATGACCTCCAGATTCTAGCCCCAGAAGGGTATAGAGGACTCTTCCAGTATTGATTCTTTCTTTAGGAACTCTGTCTCAGCCCTAGAATTAGAGGTTCTTCTCTGTATCGGCTGTTTTTCTGCTCTTCACAGTTCCGAGTTTTTGTTTTCTGCTTGGTGGGTAATCCACTATATTGTTAACATTTGTTTAAATTAAATTTTGCATGTTCAAATTCTGTCTCCTGGTTAGCACACGTAGCAAATGATTGGTTATGCTGGATCAGTAAGTTTTTAAAAACAGTCTTTATCTCTGACAGTCATTGAGAATTCATGGAATATGCTCATGTTTGTTTTTGTGGAAGCGTGCCTCATGGATGTGTCTTCAGGAAGCCAGTAGCTGCTGTAGGCGCAGGTTATTTTTTTGTATTGAAGGGAGAAATAAGAACCTGAAGACCCAAGAGAAAAGGAATGGGAATGAGCTCAAAAGCTGAGACTGGTAGGTTTAAATCAAAGGCAATTCTGCCTGAGATTTGGGATAATTTTCTGGACAGTGATAATTGAAATTATCACCTCGGGAATATTTGAATAACATGTGTCTCCAGATCTTTACCCAGTCTGACCAAATCAACATGTCTGGGGTTGGAAACTGGTCTGTGTATCTTGGAAAACTCTTGAGGTAGTTCTGATATATTGCTTCCTCCCCATCACCACACAATAGTTAATTTGTAAGAAACTATCCACGGAGCATCTATTATGTACAAGAAGCAGTGCTAACACCGTAGGCTGAGCCAAACTTTCCCGAAGGCTGTGTGCTCAAGGAGTTTATTGTCTGTTGGGAAAGAAAGAAAAGCAGTGTCTGATTCTTAGAAACTTCACAGCAGAGAACACTCTCTAGGAAACTGAGGTCAACTGGCATGGTAATGGCATGGTAACCCTACCAGAGGGCTCTTGGCAGAAATCCCTTTTTCTGAAATTGCCTACATAGCAAATTCATTGCCAAATACATGTTGGAGGTACTTGAGAAGTGGATACCCAGAGATGAATCGGTGTTTTCCCTGCATCAACAGAACTTCGTATATTCTGGGGGCGGGGGGGGGGTACACCAAAAATTCCTTCCTAACATTCTGAACATGATGAAATTGGTGTCTGAGGGAGCATTTGGAGTGGCTATGGAATTGTGACCGGCGACACACCTTTATGATGAGCAAACATTCCTGATGGTAGTGAAGGACCCAGAATGACAGTCAATTCCTTGACGTTTTCTTCAGGTCAGTGAGGTGATGTGAATGCTTGGTAATCAGTGACACAGAGAACTATAGCATTGTTAGACATCTTTGGTTTTCCTGGAGGTTGCTTTCTTACTTAGTAGAGTCTATGGGTTAACTAGCAGTATGTGCTAATGAGGGGGAGTTCTTTGTTCTCTTGGGGACTTACTCTTAAGGGGAGAAGTTGGTATGTATGTGTGTGTATGTGTGTCACATTTATTCTATTAAAAAGCAGTATAAGTTTCTTTTGGCACCTATTTCCCATTTCTGTACATGAGCCTCCCTCCTAGAAACATAGAAGAATGGCTTGACAGCCAGAGGAAGGTGGTGGGCAATATTTTCACTGAGAATCCCAGTGATTATTTCACTATTAATTTTGTTTTTATCACCATTGATATTTTCACACATTAGACAGGCATGAATTTTCCTTTTCACTTGGGTGATTTTTCCCACATAAGGAAATTGAATGAAAGCCAAGAAGGAAAGCTTCTCATCAGACCTCAAGTGCTTGGAAGTTGGAGGAATTGCCTGGAGCAACTGCCCAGAGCAACTTCTGGAAGCCTGGGGCAGCGCATCTTGGGCATGTGTATTATTAGCCATAGGGACATCTCTTCTAATTCAGGATGTTGTGTCTTCCTGCCTCATCCATAGATAATGTTATGGGCCCACCCTGATTGATTTGTTGATTTTGGGTTATCAGCTCCATCTTCTTCTGAGAACTTTCAGTGTTATTGGGTCTTCTTTAGCTTACTTTTGAAGCCTCAAGATCTTCTTTTTTTTTTTTTTTTAACTTGCATCAGAGGTTTACTTTACAATTCCTTTTCTTGATCTATGGTTGAACTTTTCAAAAGCTGCCACAATTCTGGTAGAATTTAGAAGTAAAATTAAAAAGAATCTAGATTATTTTAGGATTGGGTTCAGCTCCACATTATGGAAATCTCATCATGGGAACTCATGAAAGAAGAGTTATTGTTTCTCCCATAACAGGAAGTCTGGAGGTACATAGTTTTGGGCTGTGTGTTTGTGCTACAACATCATACATTTTTCAGGCTCTTCTCTTCTCTACTATTCTTAGCCTGTTGGTTTATTCTTATGAATGACCAATGGCAGCAATATGGCACCCATATCCGCAGTCTTTTTCAGCCATTCATTTAAGAGGGAAAGTAAAGATATCACGAGGAGGGGGAATAGTCTTGTACCAGAAAAACCGCTTTCCCAGAAATTCTCTTCACCTGTCTCACTACCCAGATTGTGTGACATGACCTCTTTTTACAAGTGGGACTGGGAATGCTGGATTTCAGATGGTCAGATTGCTATTTAAACAAAACCAGACCTCTCTCAATAAGGGAGGGAGGGAAGCTACTAAACAGTATGTCCAGTATCTCTTATAAGAACATCCTCTCTCAAAAAAATTCTGTTTAAAGATAGTTAATAGGTAAAATGACATTTTGTAGGAAAACAGGGAGAAATAACTAGATAAAAACAAGTCAGAGGGTTGGATTGTATTTTGCTGTTATATTATATTACATTAGGCAGCAAACTAGGTTAGACCCATCAAAAAGATATGGAAATATAGTGATATTTGTTTATTAATCTAATTTGTGTCATATCACTTTTCTGTGACATGTTTTGGTTTCTAGCCCAGGGGACTTTCCGGCTAAAACTACATTCTTTTGCTCATAAACAGAATTTCCTCTGAAATCTTACTCATTTCCTTAACTTGTGGACACAGTTTTCAATAGTGGCATTCATAATGAAAAAGACTTTTTATCTGATTTAATTGGGATCAATAGTTGGTGCATTGTTTAAAAGTGTTCTTTAGAATAAGAGATCATGAACATTGAACATGATTTCTTAAAAACTTTTTTTTCAGATTTTTATTGTGGCAAAATATACATAATGTAAAATTCGTCATTTTAACCTTTGTTAAGTGTGTAACAATGGCATTAAGTACATTTGCAATGTGGTACATCCATTACCACTATCCATTTCCAGAACATTTTCATTATCCCAGATTGAAAATCTGTACCCATTAAACAATAGCTTTCCATTAACATACTCCTCAGCATATTTTCAAAGTTCATCCATGTTGTGGCATCTATCAGAATTTTATTCTTGTTAAACTGAATAAAATTCCATGGTGTATATATACCACATTTCATTTTTCCATTGATCTGTTGATCGACACTTGTGTTGTTTCTACCTTTCAACGACTGTGGATAATGCTATTAAGGGTGTGCACATTATGTGTTTAAATCTTCCTTTCAGTTATTTGGGGTACTTACCTACAAGTGGAATTGCTGGGTTGTATGGAAATTCTGTGTTTAACTTTTTGAAGAGAAGTTTCCCACAGAGTTTACATTCTTACATTCTCATAAGCAATACACAAAAGCTCCAGTTTCTCTACCTCCTCACCAATGCTTCTGTCTATTTGCTTTTGGTCATAGTCCTCTTTAAAAAAAAATATTTATTTGAGAGAGAGTGCCCATGTGTACTTGAGTAGGGGGAGGATGGAGGAGAGAATCTCAAGCAGACTCCCTGCTGAGTTTGGAGCCCAATACCAGGTTCAGTCTCTCGACCCATAAAATCATGACCTGATCCAAAGCCAAGAGTAAGACACTCAACAGACTGAGCCACCCAGATGTCCCTGGTAATGGTCCTCCTTATGGAGATGAAGTGATATCTCATTAAATGATTTGCATTTCTTTATTAACTGGTGATATTCACTATCATTTAATATACTTATTGCCAATTTGTAAGTCATCTTTGGAGAAATGACTATTGAGGTCCTTTGCCCTTAAAAAACTGGGTTGTTTGTAATTTTGTTGTTAAGTTGTGGGAGTTCTGCATATATTCTGAATAACAACCCCTTATCAGATATATGATTTATAAATATTTTCTCCCATTCTGGAGCTTGCGTATTCACTTTGTTGACTTTCATTTAATGCATGGAAGTTTTTAATTTTGACATTGTCCAATTTACCTATTTATTCCCGTTTTTGCTTATATCTTAAAAACAAATTTTGACCTAAAGTATTCAAATACACATGATTTAGTCAAACTTTGGAGGAAGGAAGACGTTTTATTATGTTTGAAATGCTTGGAATTTTGTATATACTCTGATAAAATTTATTACTAATCCATAATTTTTAGTTTCATAATTTGTAAGGTCAAAGGAAAATATTGTGAATCATTCTGGAGGCAGAATTCTTTGTTTTTTTCAGATTTTAATTTTTATCCTTTGATTTTCTTGCCCACATTTAATTTTATAATTTTTTTTTTTTTTTTGGTTAGCAATTAACTTTTTCTTTTGTTGTAGTATTTACAAAGCATTCAATTTAGTTTTCATGGGGTTAAAAACCTCTCTGTACACACATTTCAATAGATTATAATATTGCTTCTCAAAATATCTGTATAAATACCTTTTTCCCCCTTTGCAGTCCATCTCAGATAGATGCCTTTGTTAAATACAATAAAATTGAATTATTAGAAAAAAATGAAATAAAATATACTTTTGTACAAAACATAATCTTGCATTTTTATTACTAGATTCAACAGAGGTGACATTGCAATGCAATACACATAAGCTAAACAAACATACTTCTGGGGAAAAGGCAGAGAATCACAAAATCTGTGAAAGTGTCCATTGAAAGTGTACATGTAGACAGTTAATATGTAGAAGTATTATTATGTTCACAACTCTGTCACTTTACAATTATAACTAAACAAAAGCTGTAAAGGAAATAATAATGTATATTTAGTGCCTAGATGCAGCATTGTTATGAATACCCTACATATCAATGTTTGAAGTTTCAGTGTGATAAATGTGTTCGATTGCTGTTTTAATATAATTTGGATTGACATTAATGCTGTTCACAGAGGAAAATGTATATCTACAAAAGTTTCTATATTTCATTTTTTAAGATTATTTATTTATTTATTAGAGAGAGAGAGAGAGAGAGCACAAGCAGGCAGAGAGGAGCAGTGACAGAGGGAGAAGCAGGAAAGAGCCTGATGCAGCGCTCAGTCCCAGGACTTTGGGTCATGCCAAAGGCAGATGCTTAACCATCTGAGCCACCCAGGTGTCCCTCTATATTCTGCTTTAAAACACAATGGGAATAGAAAGTGATTTTAAAGCAATTTCAGTGAACCAGGGTCTTCATTTTTAACTTTTATTTAAAATGATGTAAGTGGTCCTGCATTTTCAGAAATAGGTCTTCACTCTTTCAGCAGTGGTTAGTTCCAAGAATGTTCCTGTGAAGGAAAAGTTGATGAAAGAAATAGATATTGGACCCATGAATTTCTTTTGCATGAATCTTCTTTTGAGGGAAAATGAAATTCAAAATGTTCTATCAAATCCTTACGGTGTTTGGTAATAGCTTTTCATTGATGTGCAATATTGAAGTCATCATCTACTCCATTAATCAATGTTGCTAAATTGTGGGGCATATTATGTCTCTAGAAATTCCATTCTTCCAAGCTTATAATAGTTGTTTTTGCCTTTCATTCTGCTTTTATCTTCCGTTAAAAAATATTATGTTTTTCTCTGCACATGGAAGCATTGGTATTATTAAAAATATTTTTATATCAGACACATGACCCTGTCATCAACCATGGTTGGAATCAAACTGACTTTTTGAAATTTTATATATCACAAAGAATTTATTTTGTAGCTCAAATATTTCCAACAGAAATTATTTCCTCAGGAACCACTGTCTGTCAACAAGTAATGGCAGTGTTTATAATCAGCTTTCATATGATCCCTTGATAAAAAGAATATTTTCAAATTTAACATGTTAGCCTTTATAGAATTCACAGTTTTTACCATGCCAACAACCACACGTTTGGGTTCACCTCACATTTTTTTATTGCAAGATTTTCTTGATAAAGAACACAGCACATTGATTCACTTTTTGGCACAGAACCCTTAATCTTGGTAACTACTCTAAATGAATTCCTGTTAACTACTTGTAAGCCATCAGAACATATTTTCTCACCAAATGTAAATGCCAAAACATACCTGCTGACCCTGTTTATATATGGTTGTTGTGGCAACACCAAGTCATTATGAGGGATTCTAGACACTCTCAATTTCTGTACTTGTCTCATTTATTTCCAGCCAGGGAATATTAAATAGCAGTCCAACACCACTGTGACCACACTTTGAGCAGAACTGGTTTACACAATCTTAAAATAAATTACCTCATTAGAGTAATAAGTAGATGAAATCAATAAGGAAATACGTAGCTACCAACCAATCAGGGTCGAAGGAAACCCATTTCCTCTCTTGATGGGAGAAGAAGACAAAGAATATGGCTACTTTTTATTTACCACAGTACACACTCCAGTGATAATTATTTACATGCAAAATATATTTTTATCCTTCCCAAGATTTTCATCCCACTGTAGACTCAGGCTCAAATTCTGGGAGCTCATGATCAAACAAGTCCAGTTGTGGGTGAAGCTTCTACTGGTGATACGAACTGAAGGGAGATGGCATGTCTTCCATAAACCCAAGAAAGATGTGTGTCAAGAACAGAACAACAATAGTAAGCATTCCTGTTCAACAACTGGATGATGAAAGGCACATAACAGCTTCTCTTCCACTCCAATTATGAAATCCAGCAGGCCACCTTTGCAGGTTCTCGTGGGCTGTGGGGTCAGGAAATGTCCCTTTACAAGGACCTATTTCTGTTTCTGGGACTTGTTCCCTCATCCTTGCTCCCTCATCTCTTCAGCCCATCCTCTTTGTTCTTGGTTCTGACCTCAGAGCTCTTCTTCCTTCTCTGTCAGAAATCACTCACGTTTGCATTTGAGGCATGTTCTCACTTTGCTTCCAATTTTAGAAAGTTGGAGTCTGTTTTAGTCATCGATTGTTGCAAATGTCTGTGGTTTGAAACAACAGGTATTTATGATCTGAGCATTTCTGTGGGGTGAGATCCGAGTGTGGCTCTGCGAGGCAGTTTGTATTCAGGATCTCTCAGAAGGTTGCAGCTGGGGTATCTGTAAGGGAGGAGGTTCTCTGAAGGCCAGGGCTGGAGGATCTGCTTCCACAATGGCTCATTCACATGACTATTGTCAGGAAGCCTCAGGACATCACTTAGTTCCTGTTGGAGGGACTTTCATTTTTCCGGGGCACAGGTCTCTTCACAGTCAGTTTGAAGGTACATGTGAAACGGCGGCAAACTTCCTGAAGAAGAGGAGACCCAAGAGAATGAGGAGGAAGTCTCAGTACTTCTAATAGTCTGGTCTCTGAAATCAGACTCAGCCCTATCCACGTTGTTCTGTCTGTTAGAAGTGAGTTGCTAATTCCTCTCCACACTCAAGCAGAGGGGTATTAGGCTCTACTTCTCCAGGGCGGGAGTGTCACAGAATTTGTGGACATGTTAAAACCACCCTGGGGGTCCTACAGGCTCTTTTCATTTGAACCTCCTCTAGTCTGTTTACTTCAAGCAGATACAAATTCCTTTAAAACGTTGTGAGATTCTTATGAAGTTCACTAACACAAAAAGAGATAGAAATTTTGAAATAGTTGAAAATGTGTGGCAGAAACTTGATTTCAGTAACTCTCCTTTGATCAAAAGATCTTCACAGTTCAAATGCTTAGAATGATCAGATGGACAGGACATTTTTTTTTCTCTCTCAGAGGAAAAAATCAAAGACCTCCTGTATTAATGTACTTAGAGTTGAGGACTTTAATAATAATTAAATGGGAACTTCTTTATAGAAGGAACTAAATCTCTTTCACTTGTTTTAGTGGTTTAAGAAAAAGTTAGACACCAGTCAGCAAGGTTCTCAGGGAACTAACAGTCTTTGTTTAGAAATACTCAGAAAAGCTACAAGTTATAAAAAATGAGACTCTGAAGTCTTGAGTTGGCTTGAGAAGAAACATCTAAGGGGCAGTACACAGGACATAAATGGGAATTCAGGAGTTGGTTTAGAAGATGTGCTGTTGAGAGAAGACAGGGAGAAAGGAACATGGAATTAAGACAAAGCAAGGTAAGCAACAAGGAGGGGGGGATTACCAAAGGGTGTTGAGCAAATTTGTCTAATATTGAAGTTTTTAGTCTCTCCATGAGATAAAACTCCTGCATCTTGCCAATTCTTCAATAAGCCTAGCACATGCAAAGGTATGAGGTTCCATTCCATACCCAAGTCCATGAGAAAAGAGAGGAGTTCCATGGGATATGGACTCTAATGGTGGTGAAAACATGTAGAAGCCAGTCGAGGAAGTTGAAATAACCCTGAGAAGGTAGATCTCTGTGAATGCACAAAAGGTAGCAGGAGGGACAGCAGGTCTGAGCTGTTCACCACACCACCATTTACCTTCGCCAACAACCAGTGGGTGCTTTCCAGTGTTTGATGAATAAATGGATGGATTCAAAACAATGATCTCTGTATGGTTTAAAGGACCAAGCAAAATCACTTTGCAACTGTCAAGTGTATTAATATTAATTCTTCATTGATTGCCCTTTATACATAATGTGTTGAATTATTAATTTAAACTGTCTGTGTGACATATTTCTTTTCTCTCTATAGAGCTTTGGTTTGTTTGAACAATTTCTTCCTTCATCATGTAATGCAGAACTGATTTAGTGAAAAATTGATTATCTACCTCTGACGAGGTGGCAGGCTTGTCCCTCTCTCTTGCTCTAAGACATTAAGCCATCCTTTTCTCTCAGTGAAAGGTTTGTACGAAAATGTCATGTTTAACATCCATACATTGTGTGAGGAATTATGGTCAGAAGTTGAGATGAGTGTTTGTTTTAAGAGATCAGAACTTCGAGATTTTAAGTGAGTGTTTATTTTAAGAGAATTTTGAGGTTAATTGTGGCATCTTGTAGGAGAGCTAATGCCAGCCCTATCACTGTGGGCTACATGCGCCCTATAACTATGAGCACAGTAAGATGCCAGACATCTCTCTTTGTAGTCTCTTTGAACCAGGATGAAGGAAACACAATTTCTCAGGTTTACATGATACCACACTCTGGAGATAAATGTTATAGTTCTCTTTTAGTTTTGTATCTCTAGGGTTCCCCTAAGTTGTGTGTTGCTTCTACACCTACCCTCACCTTCTGCCTGGCAGAAAAAGCAGAAGCTTCCATCCTCTTTGAATCTTTTACTCCCCTCCTCAGTAATTAGTGAATTTGAAATAAAACTTGATTTATTTTCAAAGGCAACTAAACACTTGATTATGTCAGATGTGATTTAATTTCATGACCCAGTAAGCCTGTTCTTACTCCCCTAAGAACTGGGAAAAAAAAAAAAAAAAGGAGTACATGCTGAGTAGTTATACTGGTTGATTGTACAAAGCCAATGCCACTGGTTGGTCGGGACTGTCACGTGCCATCTTAGTCTCTGATCCTGAATTAAAAAGATCCTGGCAATCGAATGCTATTTTAAAAATCAGCACAGATTTTAGGGAGTGACTGCCACTGGGAATATGTGCACTTTAGCTGAGCAAGTTGCAAAACAGAAAGAAATGTTCATTACTTAAATGGAAAGAGCAAGTCTCACTCATTTAGGAGAGAACCTGAAAAAAAGTGAAGGGTTCCCACTGGGAGATTGGTTCTAGTGAATCAGCCCAGAGCCAGCCCCAGGTGTGCCTTTATTCATCGCTCCTAGTAATTGAAATAGATTGTATCCTGACACAGTATGGGGTTAAATTGACCCATCGAAAACCATTTTACTTTTTCATTTTTTCTTTTCATTTTGTAAAATCTGCACATTTCCAATAATGAAGTAAGGTACTTTTATTTTCTTCTTATAAGATACTGAAATGTTAGACCTAAATAACAGCTGTTTTTGGTAGCTTTGAAGCTATTTTGTTTAAAGGAAACGAAGTTGAATAAAACACTGTCTCCATGAGATCCTATTTGATTGCATCAGAGTTTTAAATTGTGAGGCTATGAAAAAAATTCATTTGCATTTATCTTCAGAACATCCTGACCTAGCACGGTAGATTCTAGGTAGCAAATATGCTGGCTAAGGATATTAATTTCTGTCTTTGTTTTTAGGGGATCATTTCATTATTATAAAATGCTGGAAGATATTAGGTAATGTCTTTTGGGATGGAGCAAAAGATTACGTGGCATTGGGCTAGGGAAAGAAGCAATTCAGGGAAGGATCTAGAATAGCATAAAAGAAGTCAGCAAAGTAAATGGCTGAAAATAGAAGAGAAAATGTAATATATTATTACAAATAAAAGTCCTATTTTATTCCTTACTCTAAAATATTATGTGTCTAATTTTAAGACTATCACTATTTGATAAGACTGTATCAAGACTCTTTGAGTATCCAAATAGTGAATGTGGACAGATGAGTGGCTTTTGACATTCAGTTCAGATTGTTACATCATTTTGATGAAATTTACTTTGGAACCTGGCTTCTTCAGTTAAACCGGTCATGTTTCTTAGGCCAGCTGATTATTATAACTGAGCTGAAGTTGTAACTGAATGAGACACATGTAACTTATTATGTGTACAAATTATGTGTAGAGCATAGCTAGCATATGTATGGTTTTTATATGTAGTTCTAGATATATTAATACAACTGATTGCCCCAACAGTTGAAACACTTGACTTTCATGAAGTTTTATTGAAATATAGTGTACATTCAGGGCATTGCATACATAGAGTACAATTCGACAAGTGTTGATAAAGGCCTAAGTCCATATAACCAATGCTACAGTGAAAATATAGAACATTTCCATGAGTCCTTCAGATTCCCCATGTTTCTTTACAGCCCAATCCCGCTGTTCATTCCTGGACCCAGACAAGTACTGATACACTTTCTATAAGTGCAGAACAGAATTGCTTTTCCTAGAGTTTTATATGATAGAATCATATACAATGGGGTCCTCTGTGCCTGGCTTCTTTTGCTCACACAATGCCTTGTTTATCCACCAATTATGTTGTGTTTTTCATTCCTTTTCATTGTTGTGTAGAATCCATTGTGTGGATGTACTACAGTTTGTCCGTTCACCTGTTGGTAGATATTGGTTTCTTTCCAATTTGAGATGGTATGAGTAAAATTTCTACAAACAACAAAGTCTCCCTACAAGTTCTCATCCCTTTTAGGTGACTACATAAGAATGGAAGGTCTGGCTTATAAGGCCAGCCTGCATTCACCTCTACAATAAACAGCTGAGGATTTTTCCAAAGTGGTTATGTGACTTTACATTCTCAGCAGAAATGTATGAGAGTTGCTCTTCTCATTACCCTTTAGTATTTTGTCAACCTCTTTATATTAACCATTAAGCAGATAGTATTATCTCACTGTGGCTTTAATTTTATTTTCTCTGATGACCATGTTGAACATTTTTTGCACGTGCTGACTGGTCATATTTTATCTTCTTTTGTAAAGTGTCTGTTCAAATTGTCAATGTTTTAATAAGGATGTTTGTCTTCTTATTGATATATATTGCAAATATTTTCTCCCAGTATGGGGACTGCCTTTTCATTTTCTTAAAGAGAGAAAGATGTTGAAGTCCTCGTCACTTATTACTCCTAATTCTTAGATATGTCCTATCCATGAAATCTTTACCTATCTCAAGGTAAAAAGATTTTATTCTCTGTTTCTTCTAGTAGTTTCATATATGCCTTTAAATTAGGTCTGAGGGGCACCTGGGTGGCTCAGTGGGTTAAAGCTTCTGCCTTCGGCTCAGGTCGTGATCCCAGGGTCCTGGGATTGAGCCCCGTGTCGGGCTCTCTGCTCGGCAGGGAGCCTGCTTCCTCCTCTCTCTCTGCCTACTTGTGATCTGTCTGTCAAATAAATAAATCTTTAAAAAAATTTTTTTAAATTAGGTCTGAGATGCATTTCTGTTTAGTTTTTGTGAATGACATGAGGCAAAGTGGAGATTCATCTTTCTCTCTATGAATGTGCAATCATTGTAACACCATTTGGTGGAAAAACCTATCCATTCTCCACTGAATCATGTTGGCATCTTTACTGAAAATCAGTTGCCATGTGGTTGTGTTTTGGGGTCTCTTTATTGTATGGCTTTGATCTATATGCCTATTCTTATGCCAAAACCACAAAATCTTGATTAAGAGATCTTGATATCTGTTAGCATATCTTCTTTAATTTTACTCTTTGTCAAAATTCCTCGCTATTCTATGTTCTTTGCACATAAATTGTAGAATTGCCTTATCAAGGTATATAAAAAGAACTAGTATTTTGGTAGAGAATGAGTTCACTCTAAAGATCAGTATGTAGAGAACTGATGTAACAATAGTTAGCCTTCCAATTCATGAACATGATTTGCCTTTCTATTACTTGTTTTCGAGAATTTCTTTCAGCCATGACATGTAGTTCTTAATATGATTTGTAGTTCTTAACACCTCTTGTCAGACCTTGTATTCTGACCTTGTATTCTGTGATCTTATTAAATTCACTTATATTAATAGTTCTTTTATTACTATTATTACTGTGGTGAATCTATTTGAAATTTTTTTAACTTTTTTAAAAAAGATTTTATTTATTTATTTGACAGAGATCACAAGTAGGCAGAGAGGCAGGCAGAAAGAGAGGAGGAAGCAGGCTCCCCGCAGAGCAGAGAGCCCGACGTGGGGCTTGATCCCAGGACCCTGAGATCATGACCCGAGCCGAAGGCAGGGGCCTAATCCACTGAGCCACCCAGGTGCCCCCTATTTGAATTTTTTGAAGAGGACATGTCTTCTGCAGATAAAGCAATGTCATTTCCTCCTTCCAATATGTGTGCCTTGTCCTTTTCTTGACCATTGTGCTGACTGGGATCTCCAGTATGCTATGGGACAGAAGAAGTGAGATCCAAGGGGCATCTTTCCTTGTTCACTCCTAGGGAGGAAATACTCAGGCTTCACCTTCAGGATGTTAGCCCAAGGATTTTCATACATATTCTTTATCAGTTTGAGGAGGTTCCTTTCCATTTCTAATTTGCTGTGATTTTTTTATCATAAAACATTTTGAATTTTGTCAAATGCTCACCTGAGATGATCATATGTGTTTTATGCTTTATTCAGCTGGTATGTTCAAGTAAATTGATTTTTTTGAATGTTAAAATGAGCTTGCATTCCTGTTATAAACACCATGTATGCATGGTACATCATCCTTTTCATATATTGTTGAATTTGATTTGCTAACTTCTTTTTAAGGATCTTGTATTCATGTTCATGGGAGATACAGATCTATAGTTTTCTTATTATGTCTTGTTTTATTTTAGTATCAGAATAATGCTTGCCTCATAAACTTATTTGAAAAGAACATGTTCTCATTACCCTTTTATTGTCTTTTTGATCTGTAATTATGATCCTTCTTTTATTCCCAACCTTGATCACTTATGCTTTCTTGTTTTCTTGATCCTTCTAACTAGATTCTTAGTTTGTTGATTGAAAAAAAATTGTCTTGATTTTCTTTATATTGTTTTTATCATTTTCCATTTAATAATTTTCTACTCTTTTTCACTTCCTTGCTTCTACTCACTCTGGGGTTATTTTGTTTTTCATTTCATAGCTTCTTACGGTGGATGCTTAGATAATGGCTTTTGGATCATATAATTATCCTAACTCAAACATTTTAGCTTTAAATTTCCCAGTAATTAATTATTGCTCTAGCTGCATACCATAAATTTTGATATATTGTATTCTCATTTTCATTCAGTTCAAAATGTTCCATTATGTGTTTTTGTTTGACCTACTGATTACATTCAAGTCTGTATTTATTTTTTAATTATTTGTGTTTCTCCATACTTTTTCTGTATTGGTTTTTAATTCAGTTCTGTGGTGGGCAGAGAACTTTGTATGATTTCAAGCTTAAAATTTACTTAAATTTGGCTATGGCCTGGCTGTAGTCTACTTGGCTGAATGTTTCATTTGTTTATACCTGAAAAAAATATACAATCTTCTATTTATACATGTGGTTGTCTACAAATGTCAATTTAGCCAATTATTGGTAGTGTGCTTTATGTAATCTGTTGATTTCCTGTCTACTTGCGGGTTCCAGGTTGTTTTTTTCTCCCCCACTTTATACCCATCTTCCCCTGCCAACTACCAGCACTCTGGGGTGCAAGCTCCAGCAACAGGCACAAAGTTAGCATGCTTGCAGGGACTGCTTATACAGTCCCCACAATGACATCAAATCTCCTAAAGTTCTCTAACTGAACCTTGACTTTTCTCATTGAATCTTGACTTACACGTCTGTTCTGACTTCTTTTAACGGTTTTCTCCTGCTTTTCACTTTTATCTATTTTTATTGTTTTGAGATGCATTTAGAAAACTATTTGTAAAACTAAATTGAAGAATGGACGGACAGATGGATGGATAGATATATCTATCTTGTTTCTCAGTGGTGCTTGGAACCATCAACCCTCCAGGGTCATCCCAATTCAGTTCTGGAATTAAAATAACTCAAATCTGAATTTCAATTTCTTATACAAGCTGTTCACTTCCATTTTACTCTGTGGGTACAGCTTTTCTGGATTAACTGACAGGGTTCACCTACTCCCCCTATACTTGATAGACTCTGGAATCTAATTCTTGTCCTCAGGTCCTCATTGCTACCTGTCTTTCAGACTCTCAGCCCATCTCTGTGGTAAAAAAAAAGAAAAAAACAACCCCATAGTTGGCATCCATCTCTGGACCTCTTTTTTCTTCCAGATATTGAGTAATCATGCACTAGTTTACTGGTCCTTTGGTGTGTTCCTACACATGATTAGAAAAAAATTTTTTTCAGTTATACTAGATGCTTTGAGTCAGAAGTTTAATCCGAATTACCTTAGTCATAGTTATTGTAAGCAGAAGTCCTATCTACTCAAACTCCTATTATCTTTGTGCGTTATATGTATCTAAGAGGTCATTATCTTTTTTTTTTTTTTCTTAACAAGTACATAAAAGTAAGTTATTCGCAGGACGAGTTCTGAACCCAGATTGCTTGTGTTTTTTCTTGGCTGCAGTACTAACCAGCTATGTGACATTGCCCACGCTACTCAAATCTCTGCTTCATTTTCTTCATGTGATTCTCTTGAGGACCAAATAAATTAACACAAGTTCAGCCCTGAGATTATTGACTTGCACATTTTAAGTATATGATCAATATTAGGTATTATTATTATTAGGTATAAATTTATATTAAATTCAGCCTAAATCAAAGTAAAAATCAGTGGATGGATCTGACGTTGTGAGCAAGGAAGCTCATTTTCATCTAATTTTTGAGATAGCCTAGCAAAGAGTAAATTTCCAGGTTTTCTAATTCACTAGTTAGCTTTAACTATGTACCACCAAGAATTTCCAGATGCTAATGGTACACATTCTGCATTCTCTTAATTTCACTTGGGAACTAAATATATTACAGATAAGTTTTTCCATTGAAACCAGTGAAATCTATTCCCATGGCTTATGATCATGCCTTGGCTCTAGACTTCTCTGTACCTTCCAGCACCACTTCTTGGATAGTAAATGCTTAAGGTTAAAGACCTACATGCCTTTGTGATAGGACCTTTCTTTATGCACCTACTTTCTGGCCTTAATATTTTATTAGGAAGAAAATAAAAGTACCCAATGTATTCTTTCCATTTTTTTCTCTTTTATATAGAAACTGGTATGTTTCTGAGTTGGGCCGAGAGTCATCCTGGCTTTCCTGTTTCTGTAAGGAGAAAGAGTCCTACACTTCTTGCTGCCAACAATCACAAATACCAGAACGAGAGGCGGCTGTGTCAGGAAATATATCAAGACATATCTCAAAATGCAGCATAATGGATCATAAAGAACAAAAAGGAGAGATCAAAATCACTTCTTTTCTCTTATGTTTTTTCTAACAAACTGCGGAGACCAGTGCAAAGGAAATATAGTTCTATTGCTTCTATGCTCTCATTTGCAAATATATTGGAGAGACAGGAGGTCACATAATAATAGGCTTAATTTGAATCAGCTTCTCCCAAGTCAACAGAAATTTTCATTCAGGAAAATCATCTGAAAACCTCTAAATATATTTCAAATGATGAACATCCACCAGAATAAGAAAGCTAAATCCTGGTGTGGGTCCTCTACAGATTCCCAAGTCCTCTGCACAGAACAGACTAGGCTTTCTTTCAAATTCTATCCAGAATATATTTCTTGAGAAATCCTAGCTGAGCGATTTTGGATGGGAAATATCTTTGTAGTCATTTTGAAAAGTAGAGGCATATCTGGAATTACAAAGAAATGAATGATCTGGCATTTTCTTCAGGTTATACCCTCTGCCAAACCATTTTTCTTAAACTGACCTGGGTTTGCTCTATTGCCCGTGTGAAGAGCAATGTTGGAAAATGACGCTTGGAACAATAGGTTCTTTTCAGGTCATGTCACCTTGATGTCTTTTCAGATTCATGGGAAACATGTTGTTTTTCCTGAAAATGGCATTCTGTGATATCCGTAGTGAAGAGACTGTATTTCTTCCCCTACAATCTGTGCTTTTGTTGTTAAAGTTCCCAATATCTGGAGTGACCATTTAGGGGCTGCTCGTCCTCCCACTGAAATCCGATAACCCATGGTGCCAATCCATCAGTCACACAACTTGGGGGAAAGGCGTCCTGTATTTTGTTTTGATATTTGCTCCTTTGACAAAGCTCTGGGAAAATCGTGGCTGTAGTAGGGCCTGGGAAGTGACTGGGGAGGGGGTCTGGAAAACACGGAGCTATCTTCTCCTCTCTTTCTCGAGACGTTCATGTTTTCCCTCTGCACACTGGCATCTAGCTTATGGCATCTTGGAGCTTCAGACTCACAGGTCCTGGTTTTGCCTCTGAGCAGACACGGAGAGCTGCTTTCCTTGGTCTCGAGATCAGAAACCTAAGGCGATTGTGTCTGACCCAGCCGTGGTCAGGGACCTGGCCTGAGGTCGTCACCAGTGCCTGGGGTGGGGTGGGGACCTTCCTCCTTCGCCAGCCTGCCCAACGAGGGGACAATTCTGTTGCCATCATTCGATAGACCAGGTGTGTCCACCATGACTAAAGGCTTTCCTGATTCTTCACTTATTTAAATATAACCTATATCACACATGCCCACATTTCTTGCCACTAACTGCCTCTTGTCTGTTTTCACATGTTCTCAGTTTCAAAACAAAAGTGCTTAAGAGCTTTGCAGGTGGCTGGTCATTTGATTTTTGGAGTGGAAATGTGGTGATCCACCCTTATTAGGACCTCAGAAATCTGGAGAACACTTCATGATGGAGGTGCCTGTGATCTCAGATCTCAGAGCACCTGACTCACAGAGTGTCGTGCTCTTCTGCACTTTCTACTCTCAGAGGAACTATCTAGATTTTACTTGTTGCTTCAGGTCCTGTTCCTAAACTGTTCAGATCATAAATACCAACTGAAGAGCTTCTTAAAAACATAGGTTCACTGGCCTATTAACAAAATCTGTTTTTTTAAAGATTATTTTTATTGATTTATTGATTGATTTAAGGGGGAGGGGCACAAGGAGAAGAGAATCTTAAGCAGACCTGGGCTGAGTGCAGAGCCTGATGCGGGGCTTGATCTCATGACTCTGACATCATGACCTGAGCCAAAATCCAGATTCTGTCACTTAGCCAGCGGTGCCAACCAGAAAAATAATCTGTATTCTTATAATCAGTCACGTCTGGAGGAAATGCAAGGCATCAAGGCGAGCTAGTGGATTACCTGGTCATTTTCTTTCTACACGGGGACTCTTGCATACTGGTACTCATAGAACCCAGAGGCACCTAAGTGGATTAAGGCAATGATTTGCTTTCTGATTGTTCAGCTGTTTGTTTATTCTGTTACTAAAACATTTCTTTCAGAGTACACATTATTTTTGGCTTTTTCAATTATTCATCAATAACCTTGTTAGTAAAAAATATACATATTAGGCACCTGGGTGGCTCAGTGGGTTAATGCCTCTGCCTTTGGCTCAGGTCATGATCCTGGGGTCCTGGGATCGAGCCCCACATCAGACTCTTTGCTCAACAGGGAGCCTGCTTTCCTTCCTCTCTCTCTGCCTGCCTCTCTGCCTCCTTGTGATCTCTGTCTGTCAAATAAATAAATAAAATCTTTAAAATATATATATACATATTTTCCTCTGTTCATGGGTCTGTTCTCTAAGAGTACCAAGATAAGTACAATGAATATTGGAAGGTAGGTTTTTGCATACACATTTCTTTATGTGAAGTAACTTCTTTGGTCTTTATCAAAACAATAAGAGATTATTGAGGTCAGTATCTTCTGCTTTTAACAGAAGAGAAATGTTAAAATGTAGAAAAATTAAAGCATTGCTTCGGCTGACAAGGTGTGTACCCACAGAGCCCGGGGCAAGCCCAAGAGGAAATGTGAGAGCAGCTTTGATAGACCTCTGGAAAGTTGGAAAGTGAACATAAAGCAGGTGATAGGTGATATGCTTTGGGAATGTGGAGACTCTCTCCTCACAATGTGTCATGTCTCCATTTCTATTTTACTATATAACTTCTTAAGAAATTAAAACTGAGCAACTTGTTTTAAAATGCTGAGATGTTTAATAAATCAACATGCAGTAAGTTTTATGGAAAAATATATAAATATTTCAAAGCACCAGGTGACCAAAAAGCATTAGGGATCATGTCCGATCATGTGAGCCACCAATATTACCTTTTGAGGTTTTTAAACTTCTGTTTAAGAAAATAAAGAATATAGGCTAGATTAACAGCTCATATGTATTTTGATACTAAAGATACACAATTATGTTTCCCATATACATGACCCACTTTTTCAAAGACTTTCTTCAGTAGGAAAATTGCCTTTAGAGAATAGTGGTTTTTTTTTTTTTTTCATCTTCTAAAAGATTGTGTTTTTTTTTTCATCTTCTTCTACTCATGAGATAAATGACACATGTGAGTAGGTATTTTACATACTCCATCGGTCAGAACTTCCTAGAATGAAATAATTAGCTGTAACACTGGGAAATTAAATTCCAGCTTTAGACTAAGAAACTGGGCTCTTATTTAATCTGTGCAAGGAGCACATGTACGGATGTTGGGCAGGTCACATTCCTATTTCCATTCTTGATACAATTACATGTCTATAGACCTGTTTTTCTAAATTTTTATTTAAGTTTCAGTTAGCTAACATACACTGTGATACTAGTTTCAGGTGTACGACAGAGTGATTCAACACTTGCATACATCACCCAGTGCTCACCACGACAGGTGCACTCGTTCATCCCTGTCACCTCTTTCCCCATCCCCCACTCATCTCCCCTCTGGTCACCATCAGTGTGTTCTCTGTCATTCAGAATCTGTTTCTTGGTTTCCTGTCTCTCTCTCTTTGAACTGCCCCATGTTCATTTGTTTTGTTTCTTAAATTCTACATATGATTGAAGTCATATGGTATTTGTCTTTCTCTGACTGCCCTATTTCACTTAGCATCATACTGTCTAGCTTCATTCACGTCATTGCAAATGGCAAGATTCCATTTTTTATGGCTGAATAATATTCCGTTGTATATGTATACCACTTTTTTATCCATTCATCAGCCAAGGGACACTTGGGCTCTTTCCATAATTTGGCTATTGTTGATAATGCTGCAATAAACATCAGAGTGCATGTATCCTTCCGAATTAGTATTTTTGTAATCTTTGGGTAAATACTTATTTCCATCCTTATATTTGCTGTCTTGTAGGCATCATCCCTTGATTGGTTTCTGCTGGACCAGGTGACTTCCCCCAGACCTTTCTAAGAACCCATATATTTTAATGGAAGTCAGCAAACTGTACCTTGGGACAGAAGCCAGAAACATAGAATGGAAACAGAAGGAAGGTGGGAGGTTATGTTGATTGCAAGAAATCAGAGAAGGAATTATACAATTTGGAAAATGTTTTTCCTGTGATGTGAAGTGGCAAGCACTTCCATATTCATGAAATATTTTCAGCATGAATATCTTTCACCTTGGTGAAAGAAACTCCCCAACAAGTGATTTTGAAATATACATTCTTCTTGCCTATGGGATTTCCATTTTCTTTCTTAGAATGCCTAAGAAGGAAGTGTGTTTGTTTGTTCTCTTCTAAAAGATGTAGTTAAATAAATCATAGGAACAACACAAAAGACAGGATGGGAAAATTATTAACCTCATCAAATAATACGTGTACCATGATTTCAAAAGAAGCAAAGACCCTCCAAATATCTCTACTTTGGTTCTCATTCTCATTCCTTATTCATTAAATACCTATTGAAACATGACCTTCTTCAGCAAGTAATTTCTCCTCTCAAGAAACTTTAGAAGCTCCTCCCTCTCCTTCCAGCCCTTTTGTATGCCACCAGAATCCAGCAGTGCATGGTGATCATTAATTCACGTATCGTCGTGGACCCTAAGAAGAGCTCTTATCCTCAGGAAGTGACAAAGAAACTTGGGGAAGGCATGGGTCTCAAAGGTCTGCAAAACCTCTTTGAGGCTTTTTGGTATAAAGGACTCCAGGCTGATTTTCAAGCTTGCCTTGATAATAATCTAGTTGCATTTAATACTTCTCATTTGGGCAACAGTGTATGAATTTCCTTCTATCATATGTGTTTTATGTCTGCTGCATACTTTTGCAACTATCACCTATTTATTATTTTCTCCTGAGGTAGCACAAAATTTCTCTAATCAGAACTTTTCTGCTTCTTATCAAAAAATTTTTTTAGTGCATGCTTTCTTCTATTTGGCAGTTAATTTGAGATGAGATGAGATAAAATGGAATGGCAAGAGCAGGATCCAGCTTTTCTAATAAAATTTGTGTGAGTGAGTGTGTGTGTGTGTGTGTGTACGTATGTGTTTAGTAAGAAAACGTACAGGCAATACAGAGGGATAAAATGACTTGATAGAAAAATTTATAGTACAGTATTGAGAATGCTTGCCTTTTCATTTCTGGCAGCATTTGCCTTCAATAGTTCAAACAGTATAGGTAGAATTAAGATTGTGAATAGAATATTTTTAAATCTTTAAAAAATGCTTCTCTGAAGTGGGGGCGTCTGGGTGGCTCAGTGGGTTAAAGCCTCTGCCTTCTGCTCAGGTCATGATCCCAGGGTTCTGGGATCAAGCCCTGCATCCAGCTCTCTGCTCGGCAGGGAGCCTGCTTCCCCCTCTCTCTCTGCCTGCCTCTGCCTATTTATGATCTGTCTGTCAAATAAAATAAATAAAATCTTTAAAAAAATGCTTCTCTGAAGTGGATGAAGAGTTACAGGAAATCTCAGAGTCCAAGAAACACAGAGTGGAGTCATTAGCCTGGACAGGTGATCTAAGCCCATGTAGGATGGTTACCTGAGGTCATGCACCAACACCAGGAGATCTTTTCACAGCCTAACAGAGGGACAAGAGACACTCTGGGCCCACTGGAGGTAAGGATTTTCTGGTCACAGACTGCAGAAATATCGGCTACACAGAAGCTGTGCCTGCATCCTCCTGAGAAACGGCACACTTGGAGGAAGGGAAACAAAACAACCACAGAGAAAGATAGCAAGGACATGTACAAATCTTGGCTATGGCACTTGGGGATATGATAAAAATGATCCCTGGAGAGTGTTTGATCGCAAGCTGGTCTATATGCAAACATGGGACCTGAAAGAATCAGAGGAAAAAAGAAGAAACTAGAATGAGATCCACAAATACTTAAGATATTCTAATGATTTGCATAAGCCATATACTCACCTGTTTAATGTTGTAAATAAAAGAGGAAACCCAGAGTATGTGTAAAACAACAAAAGGCATAATAATTAAGGGGGCAAAATGTCAAAACAAAAACAAATACAACCTACAGAAATGTAAAGTGTAATGAGGTGATGAAAACGAGGGGATAAAAGTATTCTGAAATTGATCACGGTGAAGGCGCACAACTCTATGAATATATTTGAAAACATGGAATTGTATATTTTAGATAACTGAATTGGATGGCATATGAATTATATTTCAATAAAACTGGTTGTCTCTTCAACAATTTTGTAGGAATTGTTTCTCTGGTGCCCAATGTGAAAATATGCTTCCCAGAAAATAAATCTTGAACCAGAGAGAGACATGGAGGGACAGAGAGACTGAGACAGAACAGAAAACATTAATAAATGGAAGAGGAATTAAATAAATTTGGCTTGAATTTTTCTACTACCATACATGTGAGTTTGAAATGAGGGAAGAATGTGCCACACAGAACATACTGGGTCTTTCTGGGTGGCCAACATACCAAACTGAACCTTGGATGAGAGCAGTTCATACACCGATTTATATATAGGGACTAATGTGCTGGGCACATAATTCTGTATCACATGGTTAGTATGACATAAAAAACTTCTCTTTGAACTTTTATAAAAAATCAAAGTACAACTTGCATTCAAAGAAATGCACAAAGATTAAGTTCATAGTTTGATGGATTTTGACAATTGCATGCCTCTGTTATCCACATATTAAGATATAGGTGATTTCCATGACTTCAGAAAAATCAGCTGTGCCTGGTCCCGGACAGTCCCACCTTCAATGAGGGACATTCATTGCTCTGAAGTCTTTTACCAGAGCTAAGGTTTTGCTATCCTGTTTTGTCTTTGTATATGGATTTCATATAAAGGGATAATACGGAATGAACTTTGGATAAGGCTTCTTTCACTGAACGCCATATTTTGGAGAAGCATCCACATTGTTGAGTAGTTCATTACCCCTTAGCACAGACAAGTCTTCCATTGTATGGAAATTATTTGCTTTTTTTTTATTGTGTCATGTTAGTCATCATACAGTACATCATTTGTTTTTGATGTCATGTTCCATGATTCATTGTTTACGTATAACCCCCATTGCTCCGTGCAGTCCGTGCCCTCCTTAATACCCACCACCAGGCTCACCCACTGCCCCACGACCCTCCCCTCTAAAACCCTCAGTTTGTTTCTCTGAGTCCACAGTCTCTCATGGTCCATCTCCCCCTCCAATTTCCCCGCCCCCTTCACTTCTCCTTTCCTTCTCCTAATGCATGGAAATTATTTACCTCTTCTGCTGATGGTGGACTACTTTTTGACTTTTACTAATTTAAATAAGGTTGTTTTGAAGCAGCACATTCCAGGGTTTTGTGTGTGTGTTTTTATATGTTTTCATTTCTTTTGGATAAACAATGGCTACATTTATGAGAAACTTCTAGAATGATTTCCAAATGTGTAACTTTTAAATTATGGCCTGCAATAGGTGAGAGTCTCAGCCACATCACACACTTGCCATCAAGTTCTTTTTACACTTTAACCGTTCTTGTTGGGTAGATGATAGTTTCACACTGTGGCTTTAATTTGCATTTTTCTGATAACCAATGATGTTGAACACACTCATGCACTTAGTGGTCCCTGGGATATAAACCATGGTGAAATGCCCATTTTTATAATTGGGTTGATTTTATTATTTAGTTGTAGATGTTTATATATTATTGATAGAAGTTCTTTGTAAGTTCTGTTTATTGCATATTTTCCCAGTCTAAAGTTTGCATATCCATATTTTAAACAATATGAGCATACTGTTTTAATTATGGTGACTTATTTTTGGTTAATGGTTTCTGTGTTGTATTCATGAACTTTTTTGTCCACCCCAGTGTCAGCCCAAGGTCATGAAGCTACTCTACATTGAAAAGCAAGCTTTACCATGTAAGATTTTGTATTTAAGTCTTTGATCCATCTCAAATTTTGTGTTTAGGATGAGATACGGGTTAAGGTTCATTTTTTTTTCTCTTATGTATAGCCATATACATGTTTATATACATGTATGCATGTATATGTACATATACATATATATGTATAGCCATATAGTCAGTTGTTCTAGCATGATTTATTCAAAAGAAGTTCCTTTCCCCATCTTATTACCTGGCTCCTTGTTGAAATCTTTTATTTTGTTAAATTGATCTAATTGTCTATTTTTATGCCTATGACAATACTGCATTGTCTTGATCAAAGCAGTAATATAGCAAATCTTGAAGTAAGGTAGTGTAGGACTTCTTTTTTTTTTCTTTTTAAACTTGTTTTAGTTGCTCTAGGCCCTTTTCCTTTCCACATCGAAAATTAGTAGACAGAATTAACAGTGCAACAAGACCGAGAATTGTAATCCGCTGACATGTTATATCTCTCTACTGGTATTTTGGGATTTCTCTCTTTAGTTCTTAATCAGTGTAGTCAGTTGAATCAGTCTAGATTTTCTTGGTTTTTCTCAATTGTTCATCCAGTTTTATTTGATGAATTTTCACTGTTACCTCATTTCTTTCTTTCCTCCTGCTTACTTTAATTTTTAAGATTTTAATCTTTCTAATATCTTAAATAGAAGCTTTGATCATTGATACTGAACCATTCATTATTATTCTTCTAATACAAGCATGATATTAGTTTTCTAGAGCTACCATAAAATATGTCACAAATTGGGCAGTTTAAATTATAGTAATTTTTTGTCTATAGTGACTTCTGGTGTCTAGGAGTTTGAGATCCAAGTGCTGGCAGAATTGGCTCTTTCTGAGAGCTAGAATTTGCTCCAGGTCTCTTTCTTCATTAACAGTGGTTTGCTGGCCATCTTTGGCCTTCCTTATTGTGTGTACATGCATCACCCCAATCTCTACCTTCATCTTTATGTGGCGTCCTTCCTATGTGTGTGCTTTTGTCCAAAATTCCACTTTTCCTAATGACACCATTTCTATTTGGTTAGGGGCCCACCCTACTCCAAGATGACTAATTCCATCTGTAGAGACACTATTTTTTTAAAATTTTATTTATTTGACAGAGAGAGAGAGAGAGAGAGAGAGCGCACATGCACAAGCAGGAGGAGCTACAGGCAGAGGGAAAGGGAGAAGCGGGCTCCCCATGGAGCAGGGAGCCTGATATGGGGCTCCTTCCCAGGACCGTGGATGGGATCATGACCTGAGCCGAAGGCAGATGCTTCACAGACTGCGCCAGCCAGGCACCCTGTAGAGGAACTCTTTCTAAATAAGGTCACAGTCTGAGTACTGTAGTTTGGGACTTCAGTATATGAACTGTATATGTATATGAACACAGTTCCACCAATAGCAAGCCTGCAAGTTCCCTTCTAAGTACTGCTGGACTGAATCCGAGAGATTATATGAGAGAATATATGTTATATATTCATTATCATTCAGTTTGGAATATTTTCTAACTTCCATGTTTATTTCTCTCCTAACCCATGGATTTAAAAATATTTGATGTTTAATTTTGAAAGACTCACTTTTTCGGGGGCACCTGGGTGGCCCATTAAGTGTCTGACTCTTGATTTCAGCTCAGGTCATGATCTCAGTGTCATGAGATCGAGCCCAGCATCGGGCTCTCTGCTGAGTGTGTTGTCTGCTGGAGACTCTCTCTCCCTCTCCCACTTCCTCTGACCTTTCTGTCTCTCTGAAATAAATAAATAAATCTTAAAAAAATATTCAGTTTTCTTAGATATCTTATCTTTATTGGTTTCTAATTTGTTTCTCTTGACATTGGAGAACATACTACATGTAATCTATTCCTAATAATTTTAGGATATGAAACAGTATACATATTGAGAGAGTACAATTTGATAAATTTTAAATATATGCACATCTGTAAATCCTTACTAGAATCGAGATAATGAATGTATCTATCAGCTCTCAAGGCAGTGTCTCTTTGTGAGTCCTTCCTCTCCTCCAGTGACCAGGTAAACTGATCTATTTGCTGCAACTACAGAATAGTTCGCTTATTCTATATTTTTCTATGAACTCTATCATACAGAACGCACTATTTTTCCTATCTGCCTTCTTTCACTCACCATAATTGTTTTGCGATTTATCCATACTGAAGCACGAACAACAGTTGATTCTTTTTCTAATATTACACTAGTTTGCCATTTGTGCCAGGTTGTTTTAGTTTTGGATTATTACAGATAAAGCTGCTGTGAAAATGTGTGTAGTTCTTTGTGTGGGCATACGCTTTCATTTATCTTGGATAAATCTCTTGAAGTGGAATGGGTACACATACGGACGGGACCACAGTGTGCCAGCTGTATGTTCAAGTTTACTAGAAATCTACAAACTGTCTTCCAGACTGGTTGTGTAATTACTATTCCAAGCGGTGGTGTATGAGAGTTGCTCCACATTGGTGACAACACTTGATGTGATCAGACTTTAATTTCAGGCTTTCAGAATGATAGTTGTTTGGTGGCATTATCTCATTTTTTGGGTTTCAGTTTGCATTTCCCTAATGATTAGTCATGGTGAACATGTTTTCCTTTGCTTATTTGCAATCTATATATACTCTTTGGTAAAGTGGTTTTCTTATCTTTTACATACTTTTAATGAATTATTTATTTTTGATTACTGAGTTTTAAGAGTTACTTATATATTCTGGATACAAATGTTTTATCAGATATGTGTTTTGCAAATATTTTCTTTCAGTCTCTGGCTTGTTTATTCATTTCTTTGGTAGTGTCCTTGAAGAGCAAAAATTCCTAATTAGAATGAATCAAAATTTATCAGTTGTTTCCTCTTCTGGGTCATAATTGTGCTGTTATAGCTAAGAAAGCATTGCTTAGCCCTAGTCACAAAGATATCTCCTATATTGGTTCTAGAATTTTAATAACTTTACCTAGTAATCAAATTTAAATTTTATTTTAAGTTTTACATTTAGAGCTTTGACCCATTTGGTGTTACTTTTTCTTTACGTTGTGAGGTATAAATTCATTTTTTTAAATGTAAAGATATCTAATTTTTTCACTTATTTCAAATATATTTATCTTGCTCTATTGTAATGCATTTGTTAAAAGATGTTTTACTTCTATTTTTGGATCCTTTTGTATTATTAGCAGAGTGTTGGCTTTGGTTCAGGTAGACAAGCTGTTTATTTGCAGATAAGCTTGATATTTCTGAGACTGTTTTTAATCTTTGGTAGAATGAGTCTAGAGTACCATTTGCTGTAAATCTAGATGAGCTCTTCTCTCATGGGGGCTTTTGATGATTTACTACGTGCTTGAATTATTCAATGAAGCCACTTTTCTCTGACTGTTTGGAACTCAAATGCTTCCCCAACTTGCACAAATTCCCAGAGTATCTTATAGCTCCTTTTACTTTTCCTGGGACTTGTTTTTTGCACATCTTCATGGAGTTCTACCCTGTGTATATGTATTTTAGTGTTTGGCTAAACAGTCAAGGAGACATCCTGTGAAGATTCTGGAATTGTTTTTCCCGCACAGTTCCCTGTTCTCTGGTGCTCTGGCCCCAAAACTGTAGTCCCTCCCAGAGCCCACACTCTCACTTCTGTCTCCTGAGCTCAGCTAGACTGCTCAGTTATGAATGGACTTTGCATCCTTGCTCATCGGTCTGGAAAGTTCGCCAGGCCCAAGGCAGGAACTTCCATGGAACTGCATTTTTTCTCTCTTCTTTCCAGGTTTTTTTATTCTGTGCTCTGTGCTATGAAACATCTGAATGCATTTGCTTCCTATACTTGGTTCAGTTTTCTTGTCTTTAGTCAGGCTGTGGTTAAACTTCCTCATGGCTAACAGACGTCCATCAGCAAATTCTGAAACCATCAAATCAATCGTTCACAGTTTCTGACTCGAACTACTTTCCCTGACTTGCCTTGCCCTTCCAGTTCCTTCTCTTCCTTTGTCCTCCCTCATGGCAGTCTCTCTTCAATCCTGCCATAACCACTTCAGGGATTTAACTTCCATTTCTCCTTCATCAAGATGCACCCTTCAGCTATATTGCTAAGAGCTTCCTGAAGAAATAGATATTTTGCTTGCTTGAGCAATTCTGTAGGTTCCCACAGGGACACCCTTTCCAGGTTAGGTGTCAACAGTAACCAACGGTGTAATGTTAGATGGGATCGTCTAGTAAGATATTGTCTTTACATATCTTTGTCTTTGGAGCCCGTCCTTTCTAGAGAAGGCCTTGTCATGATAAGAAATAATAAGCAGTCCGATTTGAGGATAATCCTAAGAACAAACTCATAATTAAATCCACTTCTAGGGCTTACAGGCAGGGGTAGGAGAGCAATGAAAGTGGGCTGGAGTTAGTCATAGCATGGTCTTGGCAGAGATGGATAGGGAATGATAAACCACAAAGCCACTGGAACATTTACTCATCTTATCTTTAAAATGTGTGGATCTGCGAGGAGTTAATGTTAGATCAGTTTGTCTGTGATATTATCTTGGATCGTATGGATTTGACTGAACAGATACTAAAAGGGCTTGCCCTGAGCAAACCTGAGCCTGCGATGTCCATTGTGATGTGGTCTGGCAGAGTGTGTGTGTTTTGAGAGTCAGGGTGTGCTTTGCAAGTTCAGTTTTTCACCCCCATGGCCCAGACGCCAGCAGGGTCTTCTTCCTTTCATCTGCAGTGCAAGAGTTACAGCTATATTTGAGATAGTGTGCCACGGAACTTAATTCCAAAGCTTAGAAAGAAATGAAGTATAACCAAATTGAGAAACTTAAGAAAATGTCTTTATGATTAATAATATTAATTTTCTGAAAGCCATTCAGAATTATATTCCCAGTACCAGACGTTTATTGAATGGATGAATGAATGCAATTTTAAAAAGGTTATGAGACAAGAGACAGGAATTGGTAATGTGCTTAATCTTTTATCCTTGTGGACATAATTAAGTGAAACGTAATGTAGACACCTGAAATCTACCCTGTAAGAAGCTATATAAAATTAAGATACTTTAGATAGCTCCTCATGTAGGAGGTTCGAGTCATTGGAAATAATTTGCCTCTTGGTTACAGATCTGATTGGAGTAGGAGGGACAGTAGGGGTTCAGGTGTTACATAGACACTGGTCATTAGCTTGGTAGTTTTATCACTAGTTGTAAGATCTTTGAGAAGTAATGTTTCTTTAGTCTCTGTTCCTTCATCTGAAAAATGGGCACATTATTTTTTTTAAAGATTTTATTTATTTATTTGAAGAGATCACAAGTAGGCAGAGAGGCAGGCAGGGAGAGAGGGAAAAGCAGTCTCCCTGCTGAGCAGAGAGCCCGATGCAGGGCTGGATCCCAGGACCCTGGGATGATGACCCCAGCTGAAAGCAGAGGCTTTAACCTATTGAGCCATCTAGGCATCCCAAATGGGCACATTATCATGAATGGGAAGAGAATTAAGTGATTAACTACATATGCTTAACATACTGTAGCTGCTCAGAAAATATTACTCAGCTTTGCTTCTCTTTTCATCATTATAATCAATGTGTAAGTAAATTAGGTAATATATTTGTTAATAAGGGTTATTTATTTGTTACTCTGTTTAAATTCAGATCCTCATACAAAACACTAAACTTCCGAGGAAAAATAAGAAAGAGAAGGGGAGAGAGAGAGCAGAGAGGGAAAATATAGAGGGCCATACAGAGAGGTCAAGTTTCACCCCAAATGAGTTATAGCTGATGCCCCAGATTTTGAGTGCTTGTGGAAATAAAAACTCTTATAGGGAAAACATAGGATAGAGTATCTTTCTGTGTGTGTGTGTGTGTGTGTGCGCGCACGCGTGCGTGTGCACTCGCGCACATGTGCTGTTGTTCATTCAGTTTATTCAACCATCATTTGCCAGTAATTTACCAAATGCCAGAGTGTACAAAATGCCAGCAATAGAGGAAGTGGTTGGAAAAAAATAGTTTTACCATTGTAAACCTTAGAGTCTTTTAGAAGAGATGCATATGGTGTGTGAAGATTCATGTTACAAAGGAGAGGAGTTGTAGTTTGGGGACCTGTAACAAGGACCCCTGAGCTGGGAGAGGACACCTGGGGATTCTTCTTTGTGGAAGGGATATTTGAGCAAAGGACTAAGCAATGTAGAGTTTTCTAGGTCACCGAGTGGACTGAGAAGTAATGTGGGGACAGCTTTCTTGGATGATTCATCGTCTCCACAAAGACCCTGAGAAAGGAGAAAGTGTGGTTTGCACAGAGACTGAAGCAGAGCTGCGTGAATGGGACTCATAGTTCACAAAGGACAGGGTAGACCAGAACGCCTAAGCTGAGGCTAAAGGAAGTCCAGGACTAAGTAAGGACTAAGTAACATAAGGTTGTATTTGCTGTGTTAAGTATTTTGATTTTTAAGAGCAATACAAAGCCACGGAGAGGCTTTTGATTTTTAAGAGCAATACGAAGCCACGGAGAGGTTTGAATCAGGGCAGTGCAACTGATACGTGCTGTCAGATAATCTTTTTCTCTGCAGTGGGTTACGTATGTTTGAAGATAAAAGAGTGTTTATGCAAAAAATAAAAAATAAAAAAGCCAGGAAATTGGTAGATTTGATCAAGGCATGTCTAACAGGGATTTGCATTAGGGTGGTGACAGTGGGAATGAATAGACCAAGCTAAATTAGGAAGGTAGTTAAAAGTTAGTATCAACAGGGGGGTCCTGGGTGCCTTAGTGGGTTAATCATCTGGCTCTTGATTTCTGCTCAGGTCATGATCTCAGGATCATGGGGCTGAGCTCCACGCTGACCCAAGGGTGTACTTGAAGATTCTCTCTCTCCCTCTCTCTCTGCCCCTCCCCACCTTTCTCTCTAAAATGAATGAATAAATCTAAAAAAAAAAAAAAAAAAAAAAAAAAGTTGACATCAACAGGATTTTGTCCAGCAGGCCAATTCTTCCTCAAAAGCCTTCCCAACCTCCTCCACCCTCTTTCTTACTTGGAGAAGTTCTATGCATGCTTTACACTCAAGCTCAAGTGTTACCTACATTTTGATGATCTCCCTTCTACAGGCAGAGTTAGCAGATTAGTATTAGCACACCTGGAAAACTGAAGGATTTTCAGCCAGTGGATTTCACCCCTGGATACACACTGAAGTCGTCCTGGGAACTTTAAACACTTCTAACCCTGCCTCCCAACCCAAACCAGCTCTTTACAAGTAGGGACAGAGTAAGAGTATTGCTTGAAAGCTCTCCAGGTGGTTCTCATGCGTATGAACAGAAGGGAATCAGCGCCTAAAGGCAGTTACCATATTGGCATTTCTGGTTGCCTTTTCCATTAGGCTGTATACTCGTGGACCAGGACTGGTTTCAAGAACTTAGCACAGCAGTGATACATTTTAATTTCCTGCTATATATTTAAATAAATTAAAATACGCAACCTGAATTACTTTTAGCCAATTGAGGCTTTTCTGTCCCTAAAGATAACTGAAAATAATTCAGAGGGATTTCATGAAGTGTCTGCCCTAGAAACCCCTTACTGAGGTGGAAATAGACATTTAAAATACAAAGTATATAACTGTTGCCAAAATATAAACATTGTTGCCCATGGCGATGTTCCATGACTTGGGCTCTGCCCAAGGATTTTTTTCTGACCTAAAAGATAAACTTTTTTAAAAAAGTTATATATTGCAATAAATGTACATTCCTCCAAAATACACAAGCTAATTGGCTACTTTGACCCTAATATCCAATCTGTTCCCAGGCATGGAGGCAATCTCTAGTCTCATGGGAGTAGGAAAGGCACAGACTAATTTCTTCTACCTATTCCCACTTCATCTAGCTTAGAGAGATAAGCGTGGCCTGATTTCTCTGAAAGCCTTATGGTATTACTAGTTTTAGAATGACGCTGCAGCTTGTCTATTACCACAATTCATGGGATGGATTTCACTGGCTTATAATACAGCTTCTGTTCAGTTTCTAAAGAAGCTGTTTGATCCCAACATAAAATGAATGACCGCCCAATTCCACATGAGGCAAAACAAATTACAAGAAGGCCCGGGGAGGGAGTGGAGGGACTCTGTCCATGCTGACTCTGACTCTGGCCCCACAGAGAATTTTCTGAACACCTGTGCACCTTGGTACTGAATGGCCTTAGTGCTGTCATTGTTCCCTCGAATGTTCACAAAATGTGTGCTCTTAGAAAATGGTAGTTCTATCAAGGAAGGGATAACAGACCAAATCAGGGACCTTAGGTATCCTGGCCTCCTGTCTGAGAGGGAAAGGAAGGTAGAGAGGGGTGGGGGGAAACCACAAAGCTGAGGCCAAATCCAAAGCAGAGGGTTGACACAGAGGACAGGCAAGAGACTGAGAGTAAGTCCAGAGATCCAGCTTTGATGGGCTCCCCGAAGTAAGATCCTAGCACAGGGAGCCTGCACCTGCTCCTTGCAACTCAAGTCAGAACAATAGGGGTTTCCATGATTTTTTAAAAAAGTTTATGGATCTTCTAGGTCTCATACCTGGTCTTTCTAACCCTGTTAATACCCTGCTCCATTCTTGGAAGCATAGATCCAATTTCTGGTCTACCTCTGCAGAACTACACAGCATGAAATTTGTTCACAAATCATATTCTTGCTTTCTTTATTCATTTCCCATCACCATGTGAAAAATGACCACAGTCTTGGTGGCTTAAAACCACTCCTACTTAAAAAGAACAACATCAACACAAAACATGTTTATGGATCAGAAGACTTAATTATTTTTTAAGTAAGCTCTACATCCAAGGTGGAACTTGAACTCATGACTCTGAGACCAAAAAACTCATGCTCTACTCACTGAGCAACCAGATGCCCCCACCCACACAAACACTTATTATTTTTTAAAGGTTTATTTATTTTAGGGGGGGCAGAGGGAGAGAATCCTCAAGCAGACTCCCCACTGAGCAAGGAGCCCATCATGGGGCTTCCGTGTAGGCTGTCCACAAGAGGGTTGTCCATTAGTTCAGGCCCATAGGGTAGGAGAATATGCTCCACTCCTGTCTTTCTCGTGTCTTCTAAGGGCTCACCTGATTCTGAACAGCACAAGCAAGATAAGTTCCCCAAGTTAAAGTCAACTTGGGTAATACCTGAAAAATCTCTTCACAGAAGTACTAGGCTAACCAGCAGGTATTACTAAGATTCAGTAACCACACATTCTGGTTACCAGTGTTGCATCACAAATAACCCCCATACTTATTGACTCACAGACATAGTTATGTGAGCCAGGAATTTGAGAAGGGCTTGGTTAAGTAGTTCTGGTTTGGGGTCTTTCATCAGACTGCTTTCAGAATGTGGCTGTTTTTTATTGTGGTCCACAGTGAGTTTTCTCCATTTATTTGTCTCCCCTTCTCTCTCTCTCTCTCTCTCTTTTACTCTCTTTCTTCACACCCACCCCTGTAGCCTTAAGGACTCAGTATATAGTCTGTTTACACAGGTTTGGGGGGCTCCTTATGGGATGACAGCTTCAGTGAGGTTTCCCACTCACATGGGGGCTCAGGGCTCCAACACGTGGACTTCACTGAGTGAAAAAGAATCTGTGTCACCTTTTCTAACCAAGCTCTAAGATGTCATGAAGTGTCACTTGTGCTGCATCCTAAGTGAGTTCCAAACATCGCCATGTTCAAGAAGAAGGGAATTCTATCCCACTTTAAATAATAAAGATGAGCAGATGCTTGGGTGGCTCAGTCCACTGATTCTTGATTTCAGCTCAGGTCATGATCTTAGGGTGGTGGGAACAAGCCCTGTGTGGGGCTCCCTGCTCAGCGTGGAGTCTGCATATCCTTCTCCCTCTCTCTCTCTGCTCTTCTCCCTGCTCCTGCTCCCTCCCTCTCTCAACTAAATACTGTCTTACAAAAATATATAGGTGAGCATTTTGCCTCGCTGGTGATAATGCAGATTGGGCCATACACCTCATATAATCTGTGATTACTTAATTGTTTTGAATCCTTAAAATTATTGTGGGTTTTGTTTTGTTTTGTTTTGTTTTCCTTTGTTTTGTTTTGGGTTGGGTCTTAGCCCATCTTTCTCATGATACATGTTAGGTGCCCAGAATATAGACAACCTTCTCTTGTGAAGTGACACTGAGGGGACCTTGGGAATCTCTTTGCATCCATTTGAAAATCAATGGCTACTGGGTCTTCTTGCTTTGTCTTAAGTCCCTGGATTCAGATGAAGTGCTTTCACCCATATGAACTGATTCCCGAGATAGTTTTCACAAAACTTCTGGTTTTAGAGAGTACGTATGTATTCACAGAAGAAGTTAGTCATTCTGCCCCCAGCAACCTCAGAATGATAGGTTGAATGCTTTAGAACTAGTTTTACTCATTCTTAACAAGTTCTTGAAGTGTTGGGCCTTTAAAAAATACTTTCTGGAGCACCCACGTGGGGCCGATTGTTAAACGTTAAATGTCCAACTCTTGGTTTCAACTCAGGTCCTGATCTCAGTGTCCTGAGTTAGTGAGCCTTGCTTGAGATTCTCTCTCCCTCTGGCCCTCACTGCACACCCGCGCTTGCACACACTCTCTCTAAAATAAATACATAAACCTTTAAAAAGTTATGCTTTTCCATGGTTCTAAGACACCCATTTACCAGTAAAACAAAGTTATAAGCAGTAACATTTTCTTCCCCTAAATAGAATCATAAAGGAAGTTGAGGTGTGAAGTACTCTTTTGTCTGAATAATGCTTCTGTGGAATCCCCTGAGGCACACTGCCTGTGGCTTGCTGGCCGGCCTCTGCCTTTCCCCCCCTTCTCCACTCCTGTCTCACAGCTCCTGGCAACTGGACCCATTGCCAGTTTTACTGGTGGCCAGCCGTGCTTGTTTCTAGCCACGTCTGGGGCAGCCGGCACCCATCCGACCTTTGTCTTATGAGGTATGGGACTATTTACTGTGGAAATAAAATGAAAAATTTTCAACCTATAAAGGTGAAAAGGACCACAAACATCACAATGCAGTCAAATGAAATAATTTCATGGTAATTAACTACCTGACAACAAATTTATAATATTTTTTGTGCATTATTTGGCTTTAAATTTAATGAATAATTGTGGCTCAGAAGGTTAAGCATCAGACTCTTGATTTTAGCTCAGGTCTTGATCTCAGGGTTATGAGTTCAAGCCCTGTGTTGGGGCAATCATGGAGCCCACTTTAAAAAAATAATTAATTAATTAATTTATTTATTGAATAACTATTGATGTGTATTGTATATGATTTTCTATAGGGGGGAGACAAACCATAAGAGACTCTTAATCTCATGAAACAAACTGAGGGTTACTGGGGGGGTGGGCGAGGAGGGGGAGGGTGGCTGGGTGATGGACATTGGGGGGTGTATGGGCTATGGTGAGTGCTGTGAAGTGTGTAAGACTGATGATTCACAGACCTGCACCCCTGGGGCAAGTAATACATTATATGTTAATTAAAAAAAAAAAAAGAAAAAGAAAATGAATAATTCAGTCTTTCCTCTAGCAGGTTCACTGAAATGTTTTTTAGTACCAATAGCTTGGAATTATTCACAGCCCATTCCTGATAACATGATGTACAGTTTTAGGATTATTGTAAAGTTTTGAAAACCCATATTTAGATACAGTCTCTGGCCCTTTTTGTCAGAACACCAAACGATTTGGTGGTAAGAGCATTCTAAGAAGCCAATCTTGTATCTGGCTCCCAACAGCCCCTTCACAGCAGTGTCTAAAAACTGTATAAATAACCATCTCACTAAATCCTAATGAATTGCGTCCCTAACTCAGCTTCCTCTTAGCAGGGTTCCCAAATTACACAGCCATGTTAAAGACATCTGATAGAAGGGAGATGTGATGTAGAGGAACAGGCATTTCATAGAGATAGTGGTCCTCCCTGCAAAAATGTTTTGCTTTGGCAAGGTGTTCAAAACCATATGACGAAGCGTAGTACCTTCCTAGTAAAATCCCTACCCTTGGCCCATCCTGAACTCCCCCTGCTAGAACAAGAACTAGTCCCAGAAGCTGAGGACAGAGCCTGGGGCCTTCATAGTGACTTGGTTTTGCCGTTCCTACTATGATGCCTCATTGGCCCCGTTGCTGAGCCAGCTGCTGGGGGCTGGGGGCTAACCTTGCAAATAGATTTCTGCAGCTCCATAATGAAACAGTCATCAAATGAGCACACCCCACAGCTCCCTAGACATCTGCCTCTTCATTCTTGGGCTCCCTCCCTTGTACATCCTACTTGCACTGGTTTAATGACTGTGTTTGCCATATGAAGCCACACTGGTCTCCCACTGTGGGTTCTTCCTAATCACATGCTGTCAACATACTTTTAACCTGTGTTTCAGAGTCGTGAAACTTTTGGGTTAAAATTGTGAATACTTTCTGAGCCATCTGAGACATGCAGAAAGAGAGACCCTCTCTCCCCCGGCCATCAAGGCAGTGGCCTTTCCTCACTGGGCATGGGAGAAAGCAGGCACCTAAGCAATGTGTCTGGTGGGCAGTCCCCCAGGTGGGCACATACCTCGAGGGGAAAGGAGAGATTTTTAAGTGCATTCACTCACTCATTCACTGCTTCTACGAACAGAGCCCCAGAAGGAAGGAGCCTGCGATGATGGAGAATGGAGAGTGAACTTTAGTTGTGGGCTGTGATCAAGACATTCAGGGAGGTCTGAGACCACCGTCTGGCATTGGCTTATTGAGTGACAGAAGCTGACCAGGGTTTTAGAAGTATTTCAGGTCTTAATTCCAACTTCTTGTGCTTCAGCGAATTCTAGTCATGAAAACCAGGTCGGTCTGAAATTTTCTTTCCTTGGTTCTTGTTCTCTTCTTGGTGGCTGGAAAGGGGGCTGCATCACTTCTAAATGCAGGATGTCGCATGTTTAAGGAGCCCCCTCTGACTAACTTGTAATAACTCACTGTCAGCTGAAGTCTTCCTTTAGCGAGTGTGGCTGCTACTCCGGCTCGAACAGTTAGGAGCTCAAGTGAATCTCAGGTTAGATCTCAGACTCAGTTCCATCCTGTCCACGTCCTTCTCGGCTGAACACATTTGCTTTACCTCTACTAACTCCTCCCATTGCTGAATGTGATCTTGAATGTTCTGAGAAAAACATTAATTAAAAAAAAAATCTACTGCATGTTACTAGAAACACGAATGTCCATATGATACCTCTGTGCCATATTTGAAAAGAGTGCCATATTTCTCGTGACAAAATTTTAAAAATAGCTGATTTTCATAACCATAATAATGTAACACATAAAGTTATTTACATCAAATTTTTGAGATTGAGTAATAGAAAATTCAAATTTTGATCATAGTAAATGAGCATTTTAAGACATTTACATTAAAGTAGTTTCTGTAAAATAATTACATATTTTGCTTTCATAGAAAAAAACATTTATGACATTTTTAGTGATCTGGTAATTGTGTTTTTTTTTAAATCATTACTACGTTAAATCTTCTTATACTTTGAACTTAAGAAGTTCTAAAATGACGGCTAATGTTGAAATATTAGTTTCCTCTTGCAAATAATATTAGCAAAATTAAATATATTCCGTAAGCTGTAAAAATTCAGAGCATGATCAATAAATAATTGCTGTGAGCGTGTTGCAGTATAGGACAGAAATCATAATAGATATTTTCCAAAAGATTTTTAGGTCTTCAAATACCTTTACTATGTTTAAGCAATACATTTCAATGATACATTTTTACTTAGTTTCAGTATCTATGTTCCTTGTAATTCTTCAAGTTACAAATGTAATCTCAAACATAAGAAAACTGGTTTTTTTCTGTATCATAAATATTTATTTTAAAAATGAAAGTATAATAACCAATATGAAAATAAAGTATTTTAAACTTCACTTCTGGGTTATAGATGGGATTCAGTTAAAATATGTTTCCTTCTTCCTTCTTCTAGAATTTTCTATGTTGGAGAAGCTACCATTGATAACTATCAAGATTCTTTGTTATACTTTCAGCTTCAAATACCAATATAGTATATGGCATATAAAGAGTATATGCCAGATATCTATTTGGTAAATATATGTGTATGGATATATTCATATACATTGTATATGTGTATATATATGTGGCAAATGCAGTTTCTTAGATTTTATTCAAGTATTTTCTTAATTCTCTCTGTTGCTTTAAGATGTTGGGTTATAGTTCTATAATTTTACTTAAAATACCATGCAGTATGTATGAAGAATTCTGGCAAAAGCAGGTAAACTAAAATTTAAGTAAGCCTCTAGCTGTTTGCCATTTACAGTAAAAGGGAATAGAGAAGCAACTTAAGTGATACCTCAAGAAAGAAAATGCATGAATCCAGATTATGGGCTATTTTGAACATTCCTGGAAAAGAAAAAGAAAACAGAGGGCTTGTCTTGAAGGAAGCATCCCTAAGAGACATAGAGAACAAATATAATGAGCAGAGCTTGTTTGTTTTTAACAGTTTCACGGAAGTGTAACTTATATTTCTCAGTCCAATGTTAAGGCACAGTTTGAGTGACTTTTGCAGTCAGTCCATGCTCCCCACCTGCCAGGCTCAGACAACAATGGATTTGCTCTCTGTCCTTTTGAAATTCCATGCAAGTGCAATCATACAGTATGTGGGACATTTTTGTAGGTGGCTTCTTTTGTGTGACATAAAGATCCACAACCTTTTTCTCTCATGGGCCCACTACTAATTATTGCAGGCGCTGTGAACTATGTGGTTTCTACTGTGTCCATCCAGCTGTGCCATCTAATGCCTCATTTCAGGGAGAAGGCGTTCAGTCACCACTGGGTAGGGGTGAAGCTGTAGGTTTTTCATGGAATTCTTTACAAGATTGAGGAAATATTTTTCTATTCCTGGTCTCTGAACTTCTTTTTTCACAAATAAATAATGAGTTTTGACATTTTGTCTGTGATTATTATTTGGATTTTGCCATTTTCTGTTAACATTGCGTATAATACTAACTGATTTTCTATTTAAATTCAATTAGTTAGCATATAGTGCATTGTTATAGTTTCAGAGTTCAGTGATTTATCACCATCCTCATCACATCACGCACTATTACCGGTTTGTTCATACCTGGGACAAATGGAGCTTGGTCATGGTATGTTATCTTTTTTATATATCGACTTTAATTGCTAATATTTTCCTAAGGACTTCATAGTATGTGCTTATGGAGGATATTAGTCCATTGTAGGGTTTTGTTTTCCTGTTCTATCTTGTGTGACTTTAGCGTAAGGAAGACATTGGGCTTAAATATTGAATTAAAAAGTGTTCCTCTCGCCATTTTGTAGAGTTTATGGAGGATTGGTTTTGTTTTAATATTTGATAGAAATCATCAATGGAGCCATATGTCCTTGAGTTTTCTTTATGGGAACATTAAAAGTTACAATTTCTTAAAAACATTCAGTTTCTTTACTTGGTTTAGAACTGTTCATATTTCTATTTCTTTTCAGGTCACTTTGGTGAGTTACAAGTTTTTGAAAAATTTGTCCATTTTATCTAAATTTCCTAACTTTATTGGAATAAATTTGTTCATTCTGTTTCTTTATAATTCTTTTAATTTTAGTAGTATTGGAAGGTTAGCTTAGCTGAAGCTTGTCAGTTTTGTTGATTAACTAAAGAAGTATTTCTTAGCTTCATTATTCATTTTGATTATTTTTCTATTAACTGTTTTATTGATTTCAGCTCAGATCTTACTATGTCTTTACTTTTGCTAACTTTCAGTTGGTTTCCCTTTTTTTTCTTTTTTTGGTTTCTTAAGAAGCATAAGTTATTTAAGATGGATTTTTTTTAAAAAGATTTTATTTATTTGTTAGAGAGAGAGAGAGAGCGAGGACAGGCAGACAGAGTGGCAGGCAGAGGCAGAGGGAGAAGCAGGCTCCCTGCCAAGCAAGGAGCCCGATGTGGGACTCGATCCCAGGACGCTGGGATCATGACCTGAGCCGAAGGCAGCTGCTTAACCAACTGAGCCACCCAGGTGTCCCTAAGATGGATTTTTTAAACTTTTTTTAAAAATTTAAATTCCAGTATAGTCAACATACAGTAACATACAGTGTAATATTAGTTTCAGGTGTACAATAGAGTGATTCAACATTTCCATACATCACCTGATGCTCATCAGGACAGGTGCATCCCTATCACCTATTTTCCCCACCCCCCCACCTCCCCTCTGGTCACATTCTCTAGAATTTGTAATCTGTTCCTTGGTTTGTCTGTCTCTCTTTTTTCCCTTTGTTTATTTTTTTTTTAATTCCATGTATGAGTAAAATTATATGGTATTTGTCTTCCTCTGACTGATTTATTTCATTTAGCATAATACCCTCTAGTTCCATTCACGTTGTTGCAAATGGCAAGATTTCATTCTTTTTATGGCTGAGTAATATCCCATTGTATGTGTATACCACTTTTCTACCCATTCATCAACCCATGGACACTTGGCTGTTTCCATAATTTGGCCATTGTGGATAATGCTGCTTTAAACATTGGGGTGCATGTATCCTTTTGAATTAGTATTTTTGTATCCTTTGGAGAAATACCTAGGAGTGTAATTGCTGGGTCACAGGGTAGTTCTATTTTTAACTTTTTGAGGAACCTCCATACTGTTTTCCATGGTGGCTGCACCAATGTGCATTCCCTCCAAAAGTGTAGGGGGATTCTCCTTTCTCCACATCCTCCCCAACATCTGTTGTTTCCTGTGTTGTTGATTTTTAACCATTCTTACAGTTGTGAGATAATATTTCCTTGTAGTATTGATTCACATTTTCCTAATGATGAGTGATGTTGAGCATCTTTTCACGTGTCTGTTGGCCATCTGTGTGTCTTCCTTGGAAAAAAATGTCTATTCCTATCTTCTGCCCATTTTTAAATTTGATTATTCCTTTGGTTGTTGCATTTTATGAGTCCTTTATATATTTTGAATACTAACCCCTTATCAGATATGTCATTTGCAAATATCTTATCCGGTTTCACAGGTTGCCTGATTATTTCCTTTGCTGTGTGGAAGTGTTTTATTTTGATGTAGTCTCAATAGTTTATTTTTGCTTTTGTTCTCCTGCCTCAGGAGGCATATCTAGGAAGAAGTCGTTATGGCCCATGTCAGAGAAATTACTGCCTGTGTTCCTTTCTGGGATTTGATGGTTTCAGGTCTCTCATTTAGGTCTTTAACCCACTGTGAATTTATTTTTGTGTATGGTATAAGAAAGTGATTAAGTTTCATTCTTCTGCATGTTTCTGCCCAGTTTTCCCAACACCATTTATTGAAGAGAATTTTTCCCATTGGATATTATTTTCTGCTTTGTCAAAGATTAGTTGACCATAGAGTTGTGGATTGCTTTCTGGGTTTTCCATTCTGTTTTATTAATCTGTGTGTCTGTTTTTGTGCTGGCATCATACTATTTGATTACTATGCTTTTGTAATATAGCTTGAAGTCTAGAATTGTGATGTCTCCAGGTTTGCTTTTCTTTTTTAAGCCACTTTGTCTATTCAGGGTCTTCTGTAGTGCCACACAAATTTTAGGATTGTTTCTTCTAGCTCTGTGAAAAATACTGGTGGTATTTTGATACCAATTGCATTAAACGTGTAGATTGCTTTGAGGAGTATAGACATTTTAACAATATTTGTTCTTTTAGTCCATGAGCATGGAATGTCTTTCCATTTCTTTGTGTGGTCTTCAATTTCATTAGTGTTTTATAGTTTTCAGAGTATAAGTCTTTCACTCCTTTGGTTAGGTTTATTCCTAGGTTTCTTATTGGTTTTGGTGCAGTTGTAAATGAGATTGATTCCTTAATTTCTCTTTCTACTGCTTCATTATTGGTATAGAAATGCAGCAGATGTCTGTATGTTGATTTTGTATCCTGTAACTTTACTAAATTTGTGTATCAGTTCTAGCAGGTTTTGGTGGGCCCATTTGGGTTTTCTGTATGTAGTACTGTGTCATCTGCACATAGTGACAGTTGGACCTCTTCTTACCAATTTGGATGCTTTATATTTTTGTTGTCATTGTCTGATTGCTGTGGCTAGGACTTCCAGTCTTATGCTGAATAAAAGTGGTCAGAATGGTCATCCCTGTATTGTTCCTGACTATAGAGAAAAAGCTCTCAGTTTTTCTCTATTTAGATTGATATCACATGTGGGTTTTCCATAAATGGCCTTATTTTACTGAGGTATGTTCCCTTTAAACCTACTTTGTGTAGGGATTTTCCCATGAATGGGTGTTGTACTTCATCAGATGCTTCTTCTGCGTCTACTGAAATGATCCCATGGTTCATCTCTTTCTCTTGTTGATGTGATGTGTCACGTTGATTGATTTGGGAATATTGAATCACCATTATAACCCAGGAATAAATCCCACTTGATCACGGTGCGTGCTTTTTAAAAATATATTGTTGGATTTAGTTTGCTAATGTTTTGTTGAGGATTTTTGTATCTATGTTCATCAGGGATATTGACTGGTAGTTCTCTTTTTTAGTGGAGTCTTTGCCTGGTTTTGATATCAGGGTAATGCTGGCCTCAGAATGAATTTGGAAGTTTTCTTTCATTTTCTGTTTCTTAGAATAGTTTGAGAAGATTAGGTATTAACTCTTACTTAAATGTTTGGTAGAATTTTCCTGCGAAGCCATCTGGCCCTGGACTTTTGTTTGTTGAAAGTTTTATTTTATTTTATTTTTTTTCACTGATTCAGTTTCTTTGTGGGTTATCAGTCTGTGCAAGTTTTCTATTTCTTTCTTTTTCAGTTTTAGTAGTTTGTAGGCTTTTAGAAATTTGTTCATTTCTTCCAGATTGCCCAGATTGTCAGCATATAATTTTTCTTAGTATTCTCTTATAATTGTTTGTATTTCTGTGATGTTGGTTGTGATCTCTCCTCTCATTTGTGATTTTATTTATTTGGGTCCTTTATCTTTTTCTTTTTGATAAGTCTGGTCAGAGGTTTATTGATTTTATTTTTTCAAAGAACCAGCTCCTGGTTTCATTGATCTGTTTTATTATATTTTTATTTTCTATTTATTTATTTCTGCTCTAATTTTTTAATTTTCTTCCTTCTACTGTCTTTAGGCTTAACTTCTTTTTCTTTTTCTGGTTCCTTTAGGTGTAAGGTTAGGTTGTTCATTTGACATTTTTCTTGCTTTGTGAGGTAGGCTTGTGTTGCTACCTATTTCCTATTATGACCACTTTTGCTGCATCCCAAAGATTTTGGACTATTGTATTTTCATTTTCATTTGTTTCCATATATTTTTAATTTCCTCTTTTATTTCCCTGCTAACCCATTCATTATTTAGTAGCATATTATTTAACCTTTATGTATTTGTGGTCTTTCTAGATTTTTCCTTGTGGCTGACTTCTAGTTTCACAGTGCTGTGGTCAGAAAAGGTGCATGGCATGACTTCAGTCTTTTTGTAGCTGTTGAGGCCTGTTTTTTGGGCTAATATGTGATCTATTCTGGAGAATGTTCCATGTGCACTTGAAAAGAATGTGTATTTTGCTGCTTTAGGATGAAATGTTCTGAATATACCTGTTAAGTTCATCTGATCCAATGTGTCATTCAAAGTCATTGTTTCCTTGTTTATTTTTAGTATTTATTTAGTTAGTTAGTTAATTTTCTCTTTAAATGGTCTGTCCGTTGCTGTAAATAGGGTATTAAAGTCCCCTACTACTATTGTATTATTAACAATTGCTTCTTTCCTGTTTGCTATTAACTCTTCTGTATATTTGGGTGCTCCCATCTTGGGTGCCTAAATATTCATAATTATTGTATTGTATTGTGGGATTATCCCTTTTATAATTATATAGTGTCCTTCCTTATTTCTTGTTACAGACTTTAAAGTCCAGTTTGTTCAATGTAAGTATTGTTATTCAGGCTTTCTTTTGATGTTTATTCATGTGATAAATGTCTCCAGAAACGTTGCATCTCAGGGATGCACTCAGAGAAGAGTAAATACACCCCCCCTCCTCCGTGTACCCCAGGCACTCCTCAGATCTGCTGTTTCCCTGTTGTGTGCCCCTGGGTTGTCTGTCTGTGTTGTCTTCAAGAGCAGTGCAGTATCCTCCAAGCTCTAATCCAGTCAGACCCTCTGACCTTTTACATTCTGGGATTAAGCCCCACTGGTTGCAAGAAGTCATTAAATTCAGCCTCTGTGCCCCTCTCTCTCTTGTTCTCTCATCTTTCTTCATGAGCTCAGCTCCGTCCCCTCCTCAGCAGCCAGGATCCATTTCTCCCCTAAACCCCCGCTCTGTCTTTGCGCTTCTTACCATCTTCGATGTGGCCTCTTCTCTTCCTCTAGTTGTGGAGTTTCTTCTCTTGGTTTTCAGGTCAATTTCTGGAGTATTTAGGATGATTTAATAGTTATCTAGTCATATTAGTGGGATGAGGTGAGCCTAGGGGCCTCCTACTCTGCTGCCATCTTCCTGTCTCCTCTAAGTGGCTCTGATTTTCTAATATAAGCATTTATATCTATAAATTTCTCTGTAAGGGCTCCATTACCCATAGCACATAAATTGTAATATCTTTTGTTTATGTTTTAATTTAGTTCAACTTATTTTCAAAATTCTGTTTGATTTTATCTTAGACTGACTTAATGGATTATATACAAGTGTTATTTATTGCTAAGTTGTTGAGTATTTTTCTAATTCTTTTCTATTATAAGCATCTAATTCCACTGGGGTCAGGAAACATACTCTTAATTATTTTAATGTTTTTAAATTTATCAAAACTTAGTTTAGAATGTTGTTCAGTCTTCTAAATCCTTGGTGATTTTCTGCTTAGGGTTTCTATCACTGACTGAGAATTGGGCATAAACATCTTCAATTATTATTGTTCCTTTCTGTGTATTTCTCTTATCAATTCTTTCCATTTTTGCTTCCTGTATGTGGTGCTCTCTTGTTAGATGCATACATGTCTATGATTTTTATATCTTACTGATGATTTGACATTTTTACTATTAAGCCATATTAGTTGACTCTATTAACATTTCTTAAAGTGTAGCTTCTTTGTGTTAAAAATAAACCATTCACTTATAGTTATCATGTGCATGGTCTATATTTTCATATTTTTTTACTCTCCACTTTTTTGCATCATTGAATCTAAATTGTGTCTTATGCATATTACACGTAGCTGGGCTTATACAAAATCTACTCTGATAAAATGCCTTTTGATTGATTGCTGATGTATTTATATATATTGTAATTTTTGCTATGGTTGGATTTATATTTACCATTTTATATTTGTTTTCCATGTGTCTTGGGTATTTTTCTCTTTGTTCTTCCTTAATGTTCTGTTTCATAAATTTTTTATGATATTTTTTGAGTTATTTTCATAGTGGTTGTTCTGGGGGTATGCATTTTAATTTAGCACCATCTACTTTAGGTTAGGTTAATACTAACTTAATTTGGTAAAATATGTAAATTCCATTCCAAATTAGTTCCATTTCATCTCCTTCCTTGGTGCTATTATTGTTAAATATACCACATCTATATCTGTTGTAATTCTAACAATACAGTATTCAGAACATTATGTCAGTATTTGTCCTTTTTTGATTCATAGTCTCTGTTATATACCAGTGATAATTATGTGTTTTCTTCTAATAGGATTTTAATTTTGAATGCCAAAACTATTATTGATGAGTAATTTCTTTATATTTGTTAAGCATGTTTCGTAAATGTCAACCTTTAGACACATTTTTAATCTTTAGTTTATATTTTCCATTTCCATAGGACTTCAATATTACAAAAACTATAGAAACTTTGGGGAAGAATAAACTAATCAAGACTGTGATTTTTATTTACCTTCGAAATAACTCATATATTATTATATTTTTGAAAACTCTCAATCTTAATTTTCTTTCAGAAATTTAAAACATTTTATGTGAATGTACCATCACTTAATATAGAAACTTTATAGCTGTGTAATTGGACCTGTAAAAGTGAATTCTCTTATTTATGTGAGCATGTCATACCAGTTCTTCAGATCCCTCTTCAAATATCATGTATCTCGTACATGGCCCCAATTCTTCTCTTTTCTCAACTTCTAGGAATACATTGTTTTATTCACCTGGTTATTAACATGCTGCTTGACTAGTAATTTTTCCTCTTATGTTCATTTTTCTAAACTTAATCATCATCCCAATCTTTAGAACCATTATTATTATTAACATTTATTCAAACTTTTCTAAGTATTTTACATGCATTACACCATTGACTATTTAAAGCACTTTTTTACCTAGACATTAAGGGATATTCAAAATATTTGACAACCTATAAATCCTAAGTACAGGCCAAGCTGAGTGAGTGTTGGCACAAATGATTGTTACAATCATACTGATGGGCAATATCAGCCAGGGAGGCATTATTATTACCATTTTATTTTGTAGATTTGTTTTTTGGAAAAAAAATCTTGACTGCTTTGTCTGTGCCTGACAGAAGGCTCTGAAAATATAAAGAAAAATGAGAAAAACATGTTCCTTACTCCCAGGGAATCTGTATATTATTTGGAAGGACATAAATAACACCTAGTACCTTCCTTTTTTCCTTTTCCCAGAACTTAACACAATGTCTTCTGAATAATAGACCATCACAAATATTTGTGATTGCTAATAGTAATGACAATGATGGAGTTAGGTAGGTTCAGAAGCAGCCAGTTTACATATTAATAAATGTTTTGGAAATGCACATCTGAGCCTGATATCTTCTGTATATCTCTAAAAATGAATAAGAGAGAACAGTAAAGAGGAGGAATTGATGGTGAGCTTGCTTCTATTTTAGTGGATAATCTCTGATGAATAAGCAAAAAATAGAAATTGCATTAGAAAGGGCACAAACCTTGTTTTTCCAAATGGATCCTACTTACCAACTACATTATTAGATAGGAATGCCTGCTGAGAAATAGTATTGTTCCTTCAGCATCCATTAATATTTGTAAAGATAATGAAGCTGTGTCAAATATTTATGTAAACCCATTAGAAATCTCATTTTTAAAATATTGCCCTAAATAATCATTAAATATTATTAGTAGGAGGCATCTTCATTCTGATCCAAACCGAAGTGCTTTAACTATTAATTAGGTGTTCAGTACCTAGTTAAACTAAATTAAAATCCATTTCAAATTAAACCTAGAGGAAATAAAAATACTGCAGAAGCAAAAATACTGTTGTGGAAATAGAAGAGTGAACGGCTTTCCAGGGTTAGGCTTCAGTGTGGTAGACCTTTCCTTGGGGACTCTACCCTCCAAGGCTTAACATGAGACATTTCTAATCACAGGTCTCCCGTTATACATCTCCCCCACTCTGCCCCCCAAACACATCTCCCACCATTCAGGCCAGTGTATCGTACTTCCAATTTATGAATATTGATGGATCATCACAGAGCATTGTTATTCTTTGGGAAGATCATCTGCTTTTCTTTCAATTTGGAGAAGAAGGGATCTATTTTAGTCCCAAGGAGGAGAGTTCATGAGAGGTGGAGTCAGAAGACCTTGAGTCAAGGCCCTGCTTTGCTGTTCCTTAGCTCGTGGACAAGATATTCTCTAAAACTTCCAATTTCTTTAACTGCTAATTGAAGAAAGCAGTCACATCCACTCCCTGACATCTTGGAGGCACTAGGATGATTGAATGACTTGCAGTGTAATTGCATGAAATGGAAAGGTAGGTAAATGTGTAACATTATTTAAATAGCAGTGTTTTTTCTGTTACTAAGTACAATGACTATATCTTATTCAGTCACCATTCATCTCATTTAATTTCCCTATCCCCCTGAGGGATCCATGACCAATTATGTCCCAGAGACAATGGAAACTGAAGCTCAGAGAGGTTAAGAGATTGTCCAAGGGTAGCAGCAGAACCAGAACTTAAAACCAGGTTTTTTAATCCAAAAGTCAGTTCCACTACTCCTCTGATGTATATTCGCCAAGCCATTTATAATTGAGTTAAGGGGCAGGAAGCCTGGCAGGTGGCAAGAAGCAGAGGTTGTGTCTCTGAGACTTAAAGTAGGTGAGGCATATGCCTTTTGCCTTAAAGAAACTTAATTTAGGAAAATCCTAAAATATGAAAAAATGAAAATTAAAGATAGTATGTTTGTACTCAGATGACTTTCTAAGGTCACATTATGAGGGACATTTAAGAAGTTATTTCTCATACATAAAATTATGTTCATCTATAAAGCTGGCTGCCATGTTCTATTTCTCTGTACATGTCATACCACAATTACATTTTCATAGGTGAATTATTTTCACCACTATACACTAGTTAATATCTACCCCTCCCTGAGTGGGAAAGATATTTTTCTTAACATAGATCGTAGGTATCATTTCCCCAGATTTGGGTATGGAGCGATTAGAAAAGTGTGAAAAGGTGGTTGTATTAGTTTTCTAGTGTTGCTATAACAAATTACCACAAATGTATTGGCTTAAAACAATACAACTTTATTCTCTTATATTTTTGGAACTTAGAAATCCAAAATTATCCAATAAGAGGTTAATATCCA
>RCUC01160225.1:0-59540 GCA_003697995.1 Taxidea taxus jeffersonii | reverse complement strand
AAAGAGCTTAGCAAACTCAACACCCAAAGAACAAATAATCCAATCAAGAAATGGGCAGAGGACATGAACAGACATTTCTGCAAAGAAGACATCCAGATGGCCAACAGACACATGAAAAAGTGCTCCACATCACTGGGCATCAGGGAAATACAAATCAAAACCACAATGAGATACCACCTCACACCAGTCAGAATGGCTAAAATGAACAAGTCAGGAAATGACAGATGCTGGCGAGGATGTGGAGAAAGGGGAACCCTCCTACACTGTTGGTGGGAATGCAAGCTGATGCAACCACTCTGGAAAACAGCATGGAGGTTCCTCAAAAAATTGAAAATAGAGCTATCTTATGACCCAGCAACTGCACTACTGGGTATTTACCCTAAAGATACAAATGTAGTGATCCAAAGGGGCATGTGTACCTGAATGTTTATAGCAGCAATGTCCACAATAGCCAAGTTATGGAAAGAACCTAGATGTCCATCGACAGATGAATGCATAAAGAAGAGGTGGTATATATATACAATGGAATACTATGCAGCCATCAAAAGAAATGAAATCTTACCATTTGCGACGACATGGATGGAACTAGAGCATATTATGCTTAGCGAAATAAGTCAACTGGAGAAAGACAACTATCACATGATCTCCCTGATATGAGGAAGTGGAGTTGCAGTGGGGGTGGGGGTTAAGGTGGTAGGAAAAGAAAAAATGAAACAAGATGGGATCGGGAGGGAGACAAACCAAAAGAGACTCTTAATGTCATAAAACAAACTGAGGGGGGTGGGGAGGGGAGAGGGGTTGGGAGAGGGTGGTGGGGTTACATTATATGTTTAAAGAAAAAAAAGCTTAAATTAAAAAAAAAGTTTTATTTATGTTTCTTATTTGTTTTATTTTTTGTTTTCTCGTTATGACATACACTGAGGATAATGGGCAGATTTTGTTTGTGACACTATATACATAACATAGAAGTTACCATTTTAGCTATTTTTAAATATGAAGTTTAGCAGTATTGAACAGATTTTTTCTTTTTTCTTTTTTAAAGATCTTATTTATTAGAGATATATAGAGAGAGCATAAGTAGGCAGAGCAGCAGGCAGAGAGAGAGGGAGAAGAAGGCTCTCCGCTGAGCAGGGAGCCTAAGGCGGGGGGACTCAATCCCAGGACCCTGGGATCATAACCTGCGCCAAAGGCAGCTGCTTAACCGACTGAGCCACCCAGGTGCCCTGATTTTTTTTCTCTTTTATTTTTTTGTGTGCCCTCTGCCTATATTCCCCTTGCTAATTTGTATTTACTTTGAATAGGTATTCAAAGATATTTAGATGTTTTGATGTCATGCAAATACCCATCTTTGAGTAAGCTCCTAAATCTGAACCAGTTGATGTGCTAAGTTTTTCCTAAGTGTTGTCTCACTTAATCCTTGCATCAAACCTCTGAGGAAGGCATTGTTAATATTCCCACTTTACAGAGGGGGAAAGTGAGGGTCAGAGAGGTTGTATTACTTGTTCAGAGTCACAGGGCTAGTAAGAGAAGCTGCAGGGAGAAGTTTTATCTGTTGCAGAGGCTGGATGGTAAAACAACAGTAATACTGTCTCTGTGGGTTTGATTGATCCACTTTGCTGAAGACAAAATTAATGCACATCCTAAATCTGTGCTTATACATTTTGAAGTTTGCCATTGCAAAAGAAGTCTGAACAAATATAACAAACAGAGCCTCAATGCCTCTCACAATTCGTGTTAGGTCTCCCCAGAGACTATGAATAACTGTCACTATCAAATATACTCAGTGATCATGTAGGACTGTTTTTATTTAGCTCCAAAGATTTCTCATTTGCATACAGGGGAGGGAATGAGCATTCATCTATTATCGTCTGGCTGTTGTAGCTAGAATTCAAGCTCTGTAATCAGAGTGAGTAAGCTGAGTGCAAATTCTGACTCCTAGGTGTTTAACTACTATTTAACTTCTTTCAGCCTCAGTTTCCTGGTCTTTCCTATGGGGATGAAAGGATCAAATTGTGATGATCAACCGAATTGCCAGGTATATTGCTAAAATCGAAATATAGTTTCTCATTTATGATGGTTCAATTTATTATTTTTTGACTTTACAACAGCAGGGAAGTGATACACATACTTCAAATTTTGAATTTTGATCTTTTCCTGAGGTAGCAAAATGCAGTACGATATTTTTCCTGGTGCTAGGAGTAGCAGTGAGCCACATGTCCCACTGAGCCACAGGATAGCAAACATAAATAACTGACAGGCTTACGACCATTCTGCTTTTCACTTTCAGTATTCAGGATATTTAACACTTTCTTATAAAAGAAGCTTTGTGTTAGATGCTTGTGCTGACCAGTAGGCTAAAGTAAGTGTTCTGAGCATGTTTAAGACAGGCTAAACTATGATGTTTGGGAGGTTAGGTGTATTAAATGCATTTTTGACTTACGCATTTTCAGCTGCCAGTAGGCTTATTGGAATGTAAGCCCATTATAAGTTGAGGAACATCTGTGTAAACTAGCTATAATTAGTCATTCATTTGGCAAATATTGACTGAATTTTTCCTGTGTGCTGGGCACAGGATTCAGTTGGCACAGATGATTAAAATGTGGCCCTAGCCCTTCAGAGTCTTGAAAGGGTAGACATAGATGAACAACAAATTATATTACGGAGGGTATTTTAGCAATCTCTACAAAATGGAAGAGCAAAGGGAAGAGGGGATAGATGGGAGCAGTGAGCTGAGAAGTTCTTCAGGGAGATGGCTTGTTCGTAGCTAATATCTACTGCATTTCTATGCCATGCAAAATGAACTATGCTGAACATTTACTCCAAAACGCTACTTTTTAAACTTTTAATTGAAGTATAGTTCACATATAATATTAGCTTCAGATCTACAATGTAGTGATTCCATAATTATATGTATTATGAACTGCTGACAATGATAAGTGTATTACAATCTTATTGAGTATATTCTCTTTGCTACACTTTTCATCCCTGTGACTTATTTATTTTATAACTGGAATTTTATACCTTACTCCCCTTCACCCATTTCACCTGGCCCTCAGTCCTCTTGCCTTTGGTAACCATCAGTTTTATTCTCTATATTTATGAGTCTGTTTCTCTCTTTAGTTGTTATTTTTTTTGTTCATTTGTTTTGTTTTTTAGATTCCACACATAAGTGAAATCAAATGGTACTTATCTTTCTTTGTCCAGCTCACTTCACTTAGCATAATACCCTCTAGGTCCATCCATGTTGTTATGAATGGCAAGCTCTCATTCTTTTTATGGCTAATATTCCATTGTGTACATATATCAGATCTTCTCTATCCATTCATCTATCAGTGGACATTTAGGGTGCTTCCATATCTTGGCTATTGCAAATAATGTTGCAGTAAACATAGGGCTGAGTACATCTTTCTGAATTAGTGTTTTTGTTTTCTTTGGGTAAATACCCAGAAATAGAATAACCAAATTGTACAGTACTTCTATTCTTAATTTCTTGAAGGAACTACATACTGTTGTCCAGAGTAGCTGTGCAATTTTACATCCCCACGAACAGGGCCCGAGTGTCCCCTTTTCTCTATATCCTCACCAATACTTGTCATTTCTTTGTCTTTTTTACACTAGTTATTCTGATTGGTGTGAGGTGATATCCCATGATTGATTTGCGTTTCCCTGATGATGAGTGATGTTGAACATCTTTTCATACATCTGTTGGCCATCTGTATATCTTCTTTGGAAACATGTCTATTCAGATCTTTTGCCTTTTTAAATCAGATTATTATTTTTTTTGTGGTGTTGAGTTATAGGAGTTCTTTATACACTTTGAATATTTACCCCTTATCAGGTATATCATTTACAAATATCTTCTCCCATTCAGTAGGTTGCCTTTTTAAACTGTGCTGATGGTTTCCTTCATTGTGCAAAAGTTTTTTTGTTTTGATGTAGTCCCAATAGTTTATTTTTGCTTCTGTTTCCCTTGCCTAAAGAAACAGATCTGGAAGGCTGTTGCTAAGTTTGATGTCTGAAAGATTACTGATATGTTTTTCTTAATGTATTTATTAAAGATATTTAACATTTATATATATTTTAAAACTTTTATGCTCCTTAAGTACATTATAAACAAATAACACTTACCACCATTAAAGGAGAGAAAACAGCTTTCTGATGATCAAGGAAAGAGGTTAAGCAGAACCATCCTGCCATTGGTAGTATTCCATGGTGTGGAGAACTCATGATTATCTTTGGGTCCTAGAGAGTAGTTCAGTATGAACTGAATCTGACATTCTGAGCTAGTTTCCTAAGTCAATATCACCATTGAAAGGAGGCCATTCATCAACCAAGTGAAGCTGCTAAAAATGGATTCCAGCCTGGGAAAAAATGCCACCAAGGAAGCTTTAAATGTGCCTGGTCTGTTTTGGCAAGGTTGGGCTCTTTCTGATTCAGCTTGGGGAGAGCTGAGGTCTACTGGCCAGATAAACTCCTAGCAATGTTAACCTGACTTCCCAGGCTCCAGATCCCCAGCACCCACTTCCAGCACAATAGAGGGTGGGGAGAAAGAAGCAGACATCACCAGGGGAAACTGGGCCGAGATGGGGTCTGCCCTTGCTCAGCATTCATCCTCACACCCTGGCTAATGCCAGCCTTCCCAGAAGTGTGACTCTCTAACGAGGGGCTGGTGGTGGCCTTGCTGCCTCTCTGTCCTCCTTTCTTGCTTAGTGGCTCATCACACTTTAATGGAGATGAACAATGTGGGGAGGGGCTAGGAGGCCAGCAGATTAGACAAAGAATGAAACAGTGCTTTGGCCAGATCCACGTCAATTATATCTGAATAAACAAATCCATGGTATAAGCTAAGAGCCTTCCTTCTCTCCCACCCCCCGCCCCTGCATTTTATTTTTTATCTTGGTCTGGAAAGTTGGACATATTCCCTGTACAGTCCTGGTACCCAGATGGCCTGTTTGAGTAAGCAGTGGGGAAGAAGGTCAATAATACATCAGCATGCAGAGCCTTCACTAAGGTCAGTCCTGCATAAAATATACCGTGACAACCTGAGGGCAAGTTTAAAATGGTGCTCCACCATGGGGTAAGCGTTGGGGGTGGGGTGGGGCTAAGGGCAGTACAGATGCTGCCTTCTCACAATTGCTGCAAAATTGACTTCTAGCCCCCCAAAATTATATTTTACTGGATTCACGTGGTGGTCCTTTAGGAAAAGTTTGCTTCACACACACAGGGGTGCTCATGATCCAAGTGAGGAGGGTTTTAAGAGAGTCTGTCTTCATATATAAATACCTGTCGTGTTAGAGGCTTTTTCAAAAATAGTCACATCCGATAGTCCCAAGCAGGAACATAATGGCTACTGTGGTGTCTCAGATTCTAACCCACTGGCACAGCTCAGTATTTTTGTTTTGTCTCCAGGTATGTTCTAATCAGATTTGAGTCCTGAACTAGGCGGTACTTGTAAATTTTTAGCTGTTGTAAGATTAGTATTCCTGAGTGGCATTTCTCAATTACATTTGATTATGATTATTTAACTAATAAAGATAAAAACAGATACCTATTTGTAGGGTTACTGGGGATTCTACAAGGGTTTGTTCTGCTCCTCTCCTTATTTTGAAGATTGGGGGAAACTCAACATCACCTTTTAATGTTAAAAAAGAGAGAGAGAGAAAGAGAAGTCCATTTCACTTTGGGAATTTATTCAAATTGAAGGCGAATACTGACACAAATATTCTTGAAGATTGATCCAGGTTGAAGCGTGTTGTGCATGGGTTTACTGTTCAACTTGCAAGTAATTTGTAAAGCCAGAGTCAGTCTTGACTATGAAACATTGTATCACTGTGATTGGAATCAATAGTTCTTGCACTGTCATTTGTCACATATTTACAAGCTTGAAAAATAGTTCATTTTGTCCTCATCCCATAACTCAGAAGATTGAATCAGAGCCCTGGAGGGATCTGCCAACAGGACCCATTCATTACTGATCACCGTCTTGGTGAGGCTATAATCACAACCACACCAAAAATAGAATATAAATAAAAATTAAAGCACTACTCATTTGGTGCACTCTTAAATATTTTCAGCTTCAAATATTTAAAAGTCTGCTGGGAGACTTCAGTCACCTCGGTGACCTATATCAGTGGCCACAAAGAGAAAATTCATTGAAGCTGATTTTCCCATCACACTCTCAAAACATTCAAAGATACCATTTTTTTTTGAATGAAGAAAAATCAAAATCTAGAGTTAATGGTCCAAAAAGTTCATAAAGTATACTTCTTCTAGTCACCTTGCGTATAGTTCATAAATGACCTTCTATTCCCATGAAAGATTTGTAGAAGACATTTAAAGATAATGCTTTCAATTTTAAGATAAAGGATTTATGAATGATAGAACTTGTGTCTATGAAATCGCTAATCCCAACCCTCTAATATTTCAGATGGAGAGCTTCATAAAATGAAAAGAGTGCCCATAAAGTTGTACTACACCTGCTGTCAGAGACAATCAGTAATGGAATTGTGAAGTGAATATTGAAAAGGATGTGAGACATGCACATTTGGGTTATAATAATGTATTTTAAGTCCCCTTTGCTTCACTGGTGTATTGATAAAGTATTAATGGTTGAAGTGTTGGGAGGCAACTCAGATTATTTAAACAAGTCCCCAGATATTAACAGATGACCACACTGTTCATCAAATTTAGTTGCTAAAATAGTCTGAAATCCTAGGATTGCAGGTAGGTTTTTTAGACAATTTTCCTGAGTAAATTTGAACTTTGGGAGTTTGACCCATTTCTCAAGTCTCAGCCCAAACCAACCTCAAAACACCAAATTGCCTTCCAAATGCTTAATTGAATGGTTCTCTACAGATATGGCCTGGCATGCCTTTTTCTAGACCAGGACTGAAAATTGATGTCATATATCAGTTGTTTCCTGACTCTCTAATTTGTAACTTAATATTTAGATTCTATGACTTTGCTATTTATTTTGTGAAGTGACCCCATTTCCTTCATATAAACATCCTATTGACAATGGCTGAAATTCAATTAGAAATCATGCTCGGGTTAAGGATCTGGTCTATCTGCAACACTGTGGAGCATCCTTCTCATAAAGAGGGAGACCTGAACTTGAACATATGTGTGTTAAACAGAGTTCATGATGTCTGGCCATCTGTGCCTCTTTTTAGAAAGAGAAGGGTGGTAGATTGGAGACTTGTACCCTCTCCCCCTGCAGCCACCTGGACTGGATGTGGACCTTTAATCCAGAGGTGACCCACCCAGAAACTAGTCAGTGACTAGGATTATGTGTTCTGGCTTGAAAAGATGAGCTAGGTAAATCAGATTCTTTGTCTGAAATTTGAACTGAGAGATGGAAGGAGAAGTTTCCTGTGGGGTGCATACTCAAGCTAAAAGGGTTTATAGGGATATGGCTGATATAACCATTACTGACCATGTGTAAGATGAGACTGTTTACTCTTGGAAGAGAAGAGAATGCAGCAACCAGGTAGGAGGTGTTATAGGGGGAAGAGAGAGAGAGAAAGCTAAACCTGAGAGAAGCCCTAGCTCTGGCCCTTTTGGAGGCGCAGTGGTTCAGCTTTGCTCAGATTCTTATGAAACTTCTGAATATGCCTGTCTCCTTTGTTTGGAGCTGGTTTGAAGGAACTTCTGTTCCTGGAAAACTCAAAACACAGCGCTGGATGTATTTAATATTGTATCCAAGTCAGGGTTAACCTCTCAAGTTGGGGACATTGTGCCATTCATTTCATCTTGCTGGCATGCTTCTCTGAGCATCAGTGGATGTTGAAGTTTAGTTTTGATGCCTATCTTTGTACCTCTTCTACTCTAATAGGAGAGACAGGATACTCAGGCACAAACAAAAGAAGACTGCCTGGTAAAATGGGTAAGTCACTGTGCTGAGATAGGCTTGGAATTGTATTAATAACCAGTCAAACTAATAGGAGGCCTCACACTTCCTTCTGATAGAGGTATATATTGATAGACTTATAAGTTGAGGACAAGAATATGGGGAGATGACACAGCCCAAAGGAACATGCATTTTGAACAGAGTTTAGGAAGGAGGGAATTTATCCTTTTAGGTGTAGTCTTGGGTTTGAAGTCTAGGTTTGCATTCTGACCCTGTCATTTACCATCTGTATGACCTCGAACAAGGTACTGGATGACTCTGAGTCTCAACTATATTTATAAAATTGCAATAATAGTAACATTTTCTGCAGAATGGTGAGAATTAAATAACGTATGCAAAATATTTTTGTGTTTTTTCTGAGACCAAAAGAAAGTGTTTAGTGTCTTCATCATTGAAGCTTATTTGCCTGTCAAAAATCTATTGAGCAGCTCATTATGTGTGCTTTAAAAATATTTTTTATCTAGTGAACCTCAAGGAATTTAGTACGAATCCTTTCGGCCTCACAAGTCATTTCTGAGAGCTGGTTTGGTGGCAAACGTTAATGCATCCATTTTCCTGATGAGGAAGCAGTTTTTCAGAATAAATGAAACTCAAACCCAGATAGCAGTGACATTCTTGAAAAAGAATCTATAGGGAACTTAGGGGCAATAAGACATACCTCTCGAGTTTATTAGGGGGACTTGTGATTGTTGCAAGCCGGAATCACAGATAGACTATTTAATTGCCTGGCTGTGGGATCTGATGAAGTATTTGTTTGTTGTCTTTATTTTGGCAGCAAGCTCAAATGTTTAAGCAATAAACTTCCTACGAGGCTATCCTTAAGTGGTCCTTATTATGCAATTTCAAAAACTGAATTCATGTTTTCTACTTGGAAAAGGCATTAGGTTGTGATCATGACTAATACTTTAAGCTTATCATGACCATTTCTGATATTAATCTATTATATGCTAATCCCTCATCTGCCACTCTTAGCCATTGAATCCTTCATTAAGATCTCGTCCACTTCATTTGTGAAGACAGGTGGAAGATAATTGACAAATACATATTTTTTTGTTCTCTATATCCTAAATTTCATTGTCATGCTTTAAGATACAAATTGCCCTTGACATTTATCCCTGTGCACATGAGAATTAGCAGATGAAAAAAATATATATATATAGGATGAGATGCTCATTAGTTACTGCCTTTCTAACTTGCTGTAGCCTCTTCCTGTAATCTGACTGATTTTACCTGGAACAGAAAAATCATGGAGAATTAACAATAGCAGAATTCAAAGAAACAGAAGTTAAAGAAGGAAATAAGGAAAGGCACCCAGCAAGAACACATTTATAAATGTCAGATGTGTTTGATTTGTGGCAATTATGTAGAGAAACTTAATGATACTTTCCCAAAGTAAGTAGACAACGTGACATTATGAAGCATCAGCATATAATGAAAGGGGGGTGGCTGTGCCAGAAGATAATCCCATTTATAAAATGATTGGGAAATAACTGACTTATATTATTTCATCCAAGTTTAGTCCAAGAAATGTATATCAATCTTAAGAAGCCAGACTAGAATGTTACCAAATAAGGAAAGATGTGGAATAAGATGTGCTGAATGTTAACAGGGCTGGAGAAAAAAAATGCATGGGTTGAAGAAAGATAGATCATCTGCCATATCCCCAAGAAAGGAGAACCCAGGGATGAAGGTGTGGTATTGTGTCTTCAGCACGGTACCCTGACCAAAGAGTGCCCTGACTGGAGTCTTCTTAAATTAACTCAGCAAATGATATTGACCACTACTCTGGAATGTAAACTGTGCTGGGGCCAGGACCAGTACAGAAGAAGGTAGATAAGCTCTCTGCCTCATTCCTTTCCTTACTTGGGTAAGCAAAACCTTTTTCTCTTTAGCACTTAACATTATCTCACATACCACTGGGTTTATATTTACTTTCTTTATTCTCTGTCTTCCCCACAATAACATGCAAGTGTAATGAAGACAGAATTTGTACCCAGTACTGACATTTCACTGCTGTATCCTCATTGTCTGGCACATGGTAAAGCTCAATTAATTTTGTCCATGAATAGAGCATAGAAACCTGTACAATTAAGAAAGCTATAAACAAGAGAAAGCAAAACATTCATAGAATCCTTCCCTCTACCCACATAAGACACTTACAATAATTGTCCTTTTAGTATATACCCTTCCCTCCACAAAAAAGTGAATGTATTAACCTGTGCTTTCACAAACATGTCTTTTCCATAATATAGCTTTATGTTGGCTGCATAATATCCTATTGTTTGGCTTATATACTTAAGCAATCCTCTATTAATAAACATTTAACTTGTTCTTATTCTTTTGTATTATAGACAGTGTTATGTTGAACCTCTGTAAGCAAGTATCTTAATATACTTTCTGGTTTCATCCTTAGAATTAATTCGTAAAAGCAAATTCACCAGGTTAAAAAGTGTGTATGTACATTTACATTTTGATAAATACTTTTAAATCATCCTCCAGGATGATTTAGCACCAGGAAAAGAAATATCCATTGGTATTATTCTTTTTAATGTTTGCCAATATGATAAGGAATATCTGTACTTATCATTATCTTGATTTAAATTTCTTTGATTTCTATTAAGGTTAGACATATTTGTATATACATAGTAGCCATTTGTATTTGTGTATATGTGTGTGTGCATTGCTTGTTCTTGTCTTTTGCTGATTTTTATTTTGTATTAGAACAATATTTTAAAACGCTTATTATAAATCTAATACTTTTTCCACATTGGTCCATATTTAAAAGTTCAATATGGGGGTCCATGGGTGGCTCAGTTAGTTGAGCATCTGAGCCATGCTTTTGGCTTAGATCATGATCTCAGGGTCGTGAGACCGAGCCTCATGTCAATCCCCGCATCAGGCTTTGCACACAGTGCAAAGTCTGCTTGTCCCTCTCCCTCTGTTCCTTTCCCTGTGCTCCCTCTGTTCCTTTCCCTACTCTTTCTCTCTCAAATAATAAGTAAATAAATAAAAATCTTTTTAAAAATTCAATACGAAAGGCCTAAAAATGTAGGCTTCTTATTTCCATAAGAAAAAATAAGTACAAGCACACACTTACACAGTAAAACAGCAGGCCATTAGTCATTTGATAGTAGTAGCGTATTTCCTAAGAATTATTGAATGCTAACTTCAAATATCAACTTCAATATAGCTTTTTGTGTTTGATACCACCCCCACCATCATACTAAGATGTGATGGTGAAGTCATAACAACACTGAAACAGCAGAGACATGACATCAGTGCTGTTTGGAGTAAGATTAAGGAATAGCTCATGTAAATGGACAGGACTTGGGCTGTCATTTCTCCAAGCATTCTGTAGCCGAGCCACTGAGCCACCACACTCCTCAGATATTCTGAATGTACTCGGGAGTCTGTGTGTTGCCAGTTACACCTACTAACTGCCAGGGCAGAAAAGGCTCAATCTTTTTCAAAGTACAGCTTTTTGGCAATTTGGAGCTGTGGCAGTGAAACTCAATTATGCCAGTCCCATGTGGCTCTGTGTCTGGTATAGATTGTTCAAATCTCTTGGTCCCACCAGAAAACCTATGAGCTTGATGCTAAATTGTCTCCTGTGTGTCATTTTGGCTCATAGCGTTTTGTTCAACCTGTCATCCTTCTCTTTCTGTCCTTAGAGAAATATATGAAAAGGCCCTCTTGAAGGACATACACAATCCCTAAATACCCAGGCAACATCAAAAGCTTGCCATAAAAAGCGTTATCCTTTATCCATATACCTCCTCTCTAACTAGAGTGAAAAGATAAGCAATAAACCATAGCTGGCAGCTCATGAGTTTCTGTTTGGTCAAAACTATAAAGGAAGAAGACTTCAGAGCTGAAATTATCTTCCTTTTCTTCTCCTACCATGTACTGCTCTTCCATATATGTCTTGTCTGTCTCAAGCCCACAGTCCTGTCACTAAAGGGACACATGTCTTCGTCTGCACAGCTAATATTCTCTGGGATATGGAAACAGAACTTACTCTCACTTTGTGGAAATGGTATTCACATTTCTCCAACATGTGCTTTTCCAAACTTGACTAGATTTGTGTGTGGCTTTTCCAAATAGAAATAGACTAGAGTGCACTGAAAAATTTTTAGTTCTACTGGCAGATGATGAGTAAGATTTTTTGGTATCTTTAATAAACTTGATCTCAGAGATATTTTTGTTTTAAAGAAAAATTTGAAGGTTGAACATATTTAGGGTAAACATTATAAATATAGCCAAATTTATTCAAAATGATAGATACACATTATGCATAAGATATATGTAAGATGTTTAGATCTCAGAATTAAAAAACAGACATATGTGCTTATTTAGTAATTTATTTAATGAATTAATTAAGCCAACACAATGGTGGGTTTTTCAGCTTCTTATTTTATATATTTTATGTTCATCCTCCCTAATTTTACTATTCTTTCCCTGAGACAATAAAGCTCCTTAGGATTTTAGTTGTCATCATTTCAAGAACATGCAGGCATCTATTCCAAAGCTATTATTAAAATTGCTGAAGATGTCCTCTAGCATCCTCTTGCAGATTCAAAGACTCATTTCCTTTTCCTGTGGACACTTGTTCCTTATTTGGAAGCACTTAATAATAAACAAAGCAAGAAGAAGCAAACACAAGCCCCCTTTGAAATGGCTGAGCAGTATTAAATCTGGTGGCAAAAAAATAAATAAAATTATGCTAGTGATGAGACATCACTTACATATACACTCAGGAAGTGGAGAAGGGCCATCCACTCTGGGACTTTATAACAAGGCACATATTAACATGTCATTCCATCCAAAAGGAAGGGTTAACCTCACTTAGCAAACAGTAGGCAATAGGGAGGTGCAGCTCCAGGAATGCCACTCATGGTTCCACATGACATTTGGATATCTTCATGGTGGCTTGGGCAGTGAGGTGAGTCTCTCAAACATTGTAGCAGCAAGGCCCAGTGGGTTCTTTCTGAGGCTTACAGCCAGTGTCTAGGCCAGGCCTCTCTACCCATCACGGCCACTTCTCAGTCCTTCTGGAGATGTCCTCCTGCTCCTTCTTTGACATTCCAGGCTCAGGTTAAGTCTTTTCTCTTTCGGAATGCCTTCCCTGGATGCAGAGAGGCATTGAAAGTGTGGCATTTAAAACTATGGAGAACCCTGTTTCCTCTGCTGTATATTAGCTCTGTGGTAGACAAGTAACCCAAAGTCCTGAAATCTTTTGAGAGGGCTAAGGTTAATACCTATCTTTTAGGATTATTGTATAGGTCATCAAGTAATCTTGAAAGATACTATTTAAGCCTATGAATACATGCTATTCATTGTACTAGTCTATTTGTGTATGCTTGAGCACTTTCAGAATAAAAATCTTTTTATAAGAGGGAACGTATATAAAGCACCTAGCATATAGCAGATAATTCCTTCCTTCCTACTCATTCTTCTTTCTCTTTCTCATCCTCAGAGCTTTCATGGTTACATGTTCTTAGCTTTCAGGAAAGAGTTCCTCAAGTAGGGAGTGACTGAGGATAGCTGGGAGCCCAAGACCACTGCATTCCCCTCAGATGGGCCGTAAGGAAGACCTAGCAGTGTGGACACCATCAGGCAAGGGAGCCCTTCTTATAAGCCTAAGGTTCTGAATGCACACCCCAGTGTAGGTGCCCCAGGATGGGGCCCCACTGCAAGGTCTGCAGGGTTCCTTTCTCACAGGCCAGAGGCAGACCTAAAACCTCAGCTGGCTGAGTGACATCTTGGTGTTTCTTTTGGGTTCATATCCTAATTTTGGGTTCATATCCTAAATAAGGTTCAGATCCTTCAGCTCTGAGGATAAATTGAAGGGAAGGAAGAGGGAAAGAGAATTGCTCCCCAAGGCCTAGAGCAGAATTCTCAGCTGCTCACTCTTGGCTGCCATAGAGAGGGCCCCATAGCCCCAGAAGGGGACAGTGCTGGGCTCTTCTCAGGGAACAGGCTTTCAGGGAATAGTCTTTTAAGGAACAAGACATAAAATGAAGCAGTGTGAGAGCCACGAGGAGCAAAAGAGAGAACTCAAGAGATTCTGAGTTTTATTCCCTCCTTTCCTCACTTCCCTTGGAGGCAGCCCAGGTGATATTTTAATTCTTGACATCCTCTTCCTGGGAGGAGCCTTAAATTCTTTCCAGAAGAAATGGAAGGCTAGGATAAATCCATTTATTTGCTTTCTGTCAGAAACCAGAGAGGGAAACTATGGGTAGATTAGAAGGAGCAGTGAGGCAGGGAATGTGGTCTTGAAATAAGCAGTCTGACTCCATCTTTTGATGTTTCACTATAAACAGCTTTTACCTCTGCTTTCCTCTACCTCTTCCCCTTCTGCCCCACCCCTGGTCAAGCTGGCACCAGCAAAAGATACAGGCTGTAGAAGCCCCTGGTGCCATCCCCAACCATTGTAAAACCCCAAGCTAGTCTCCTTTTCTTACTCTTCAGTCATTTTCAGACCAGGATGGAAAGTATCTCTTGCTTTTCCAGAAAAACCTCAGTTATACAAATAATATATATATTTTATAAAATCTTTACCCTCTTGATGTGTGTGTATGTGTGTGTGTGTGTGTGTGTGTGTGTGGCATCATCAATGTCAACATCTGTACCAAATTCATAATGCTCCATCCTGTTTTTCTAAAAAGTGGCTTCCACAAGAATAAAAGGGAATAAAGAATAATATCAACATTAGCTATTTTTGAGTGATGGGATTATGAGAGATTTCTTTTTCACTTATTTTTCTTTTTTACTTTTCTGCAAAGGTCCAAATTAGTAAATGCATGTGGCTTCCCAGGCTACATAGTTATAACTATGTAACTTTACTCAACACTCAACTAGTAGTATGAAAGCAACCAGAGACATACTAAACAAATAGGTGTGGCTGCATCCCAATAAAGCTTTATTTATAAATGCAGATGGAGGGCCAAATTTGACCTGCAGATCATTTGTCTGTCAAACCCTGCTTTAAAATGTTTCTATACTGAAAACCTAATGCTTGTATGATTAAGAATTTAGGACACACTGGTAAATTTTTTTTTTTTTTTTTTTTTTTTTTTTTTTGACAGAGTGAGGTGAGGGTAGGGACGGGAAGAAGGAAAGGGAGAGAGAATCCTAAGCAGGCTCCACATTCAGCCTGAAACCCAATGCAGGACTTGATCTCATGACCCTGAGATCATGACCTGAGCCCAAATTACGAGTCAGTCATTTAACCCACTGAGCCACACAGGTGCCCCCACACTGGTAATCTTAATTAACACCTAATGATTGGCTCTTTGGGGGGTGATAAAAGGAGACAATAGGAGGTGGTTTCTTAAGGCAGTTGCCTGCTTCTAGAAAGGAAAGTCTTAAGAGTCTGAGATTTTCCTACCCCTTCCCTATGAGGTGCTGCAGTACTGGTCCCTGACCCCGACAAGACTGATAACAGCTATAGTATCACAACTTATAATCTAGAATGAAATGCACATTCTAAAAGGAATCAATTGATCCTAGCCCCCTAGTAGCAGTAAAATAACTCTGAGCATCTTGGAGAAAGCTTTTGATAAATTCAACATGGTATCATTGAATGTCTATGACTTAGTTTTCCTTTTCATTGGATTTAGGCTTTCCTCATTTGTTTCTGCTAACAGGGCTGGAACCTTTTAGGAGAATGAGATAGGGGAGGAGAATTCTCTGAGCAGCTCCAGAGAATTCTCTTTTTTGCCTAGCACCTCAGGGGAATTCCCACCATGGTTCATATTTCACGGGGGAAAAATACTGACTGGACTTCCAAAATGCTGCTTTGGTCCTGGCCATATTCACAGGCCCCCAGCTGTCCCTTCTAAAATGTGTCTCTCTAATAAGCAGGTTTGCTGTGAAGGAAACACCAAGTGTGGCAGAAATTGTCTTCCTATTGGGAGAACAGTGGGAGAGCAGGTGCTTGAATGTGGGAATGTCAGAGCTCAGAGTGAAGGCAATTATTCTCCCCCATGTAGCTCAGCATGGAGAAGAAATTAGTAAGGAAAAGGCAGGCAGCTGTGCTCTGTCCTGTGTGTCATGGACAGCTGCAATGAGAGGGTGTCCCATACACCTGGGCACATGCAAACTATGCTGGCCCCAGCAGGCCTCAGAGGCCAGTGCCCAGGATTCTGAGCTGCACTGCAGAGGGAGGTCTGTGCCAGGAAGGAGCTGGAAGGCTATTGATCACTCTAGACTCATGTAGGAACTGGAGGTAAAACCAGGAAGATGATGTTTAGACATCTTCCCTAGCAGGGACATTTTTCAAAATCAAAACTGACTCAGAAGAGTGTTCTATCTGCCCCCCCCTTGATATTCTCCTACCCAGGCTCAGTTTTTAATCCAAACCAAGTGAAAAAAAAAAATCATTGGTGGTCTGATCCACTTCCTATTAGCTAAGCCTGAAAGACGGGGCCCAAAACAGCCTATTTAGTGAGAATACGAAGGGTTTTAATAGAATGACCTTCACCCAGGTTTCCCTCAGGGAGGGGCAGGCTATTAATCCAGGCTGCCCAGGAGCATGCACTGTCAGACCCAGGGGGACCCTGGTGATCAGGAGGGTTCAGGTCCCTCTGGGAGTATTCCTGCATGAGGTCTCTGCATTTTCCTTTGCCCTCTGCACTGTGCAGCATAGGAGGGGTTAAAAGATTCTAACAGAAGCCTGCGAGGAGGAGCACTCTATTGGCCAAAGGAAATGGGGATTTTTTTTTTTAATGGAGGCACCTCCTGTTTCTGTGTGGCTAAGCAATCCCATGCTGGATTTTAGGTTTCCAAACTCATTTGTTTCAAAGGCAACAGTGAGAACGCCACTGGGGCCTACAGGGTTCAGCTCCTAACTGTTAGTGACCGACGGAGCTGAGCGCTGCCCCACACAAAGCCCAGAGTAACCGGTTTAGCACACATACACTTTTCTCATATATGCAGAAGTCCAATGCAGATGTTGATGTCTGGAAGGAGGCTTTACTTCCCATAGTCATTCAGGGACTCAGGTTCCTTCTACCTTGTGGCTTCTGCTTCTTCTAGGGCTTCGGAGTCTTCTTTAGTCACTGACAGGCAGGGGGAAAAAGCAAGGGGAAGACATATCTACTTCTTATCCACTGAGACCAAAAGGGGCATGCATTACCTCTGACCGTATTCCATGCATGGAAATTAGTTGCATAGCCACACCTAGATGCCAGGCAACCAAGATACTCAGCTCCTGGCTGGGCAGCCACTTCTCACCAGACTATGGCTCTAGTAGGCAGCTGGCTTCCGGCTTGCTCATGGTCCTCTGACCCCTCCCAGAACAGCCTGCGGCTCCTGCCACTCACATCCAGGATGAGCAATCTGAGATGCTGCTTCATTTTGCTCCACCACAGGCCCTCTGTTCCCAGACGTCCCTCAGGTAGCATTCTGCAAAGGTGGAGTGTGGAGGTGAGGAGATGCCTGGTAGGAAAGCCCACCTGGCTGCTTGGACACAAGCTGATGGTGAGAGGGGAGAGTTAGTGGTCACCTGTGTGAGAGGCGTGGCATGACAACCTGAGGGATGTGACTGTCAGCTGGGAAGCAGGCCAAGATGGGTTGGTGAACAGAGCTCTGTTCAGAGTCATTGCTCTGAGTGAGACTACCAAACGTTTCTGGGTTTTTTGCACCAAGTTTTGATAAGGTAAACATTTTAAAACAAAACTGTATCAGGGCACCTAGGTGGCTCAGTCAGTTAAGTATATGCCTTTGGCTGGGGTCATGATTCCAGGGTCCTGGAATCCAGCCCTGCAGGCTCCCTACTCAGTGGGGAGACTGCTTCTTCCTCTCCTCCCAGCTTGTGCTCTCTATCTCTGTCGTTCTCTCAAATAAATAAATAAAATCTTAACCTGGATTTCAGTGGTGCTAACCCAGCTCCTTCTGATCCATTTTAACTCTTCTGATAAGTTTGTCTTTTCTCTTTTCCTTCTTGGAAATTTTATCCAGAGTATTTACATTGCTAGGGCATTTTAAAATTATCTCTAAATCTTTTTGCATCTATTCTCTCCTTGCTTCTCAAAAAAATCTTGTGGTCTAGGAAGTACACAGAGAGCTAAAATGACACAGGGTATCCAATATCACATTGCCAACTCAGAATGGCACTATCACCCAAACATCCCAAACGTCCCTAATATTCCCAGAGGCTCCAAATGCTCTCTCAGGATCTAAATTTAACAAGACTGGGCTACCATTCTCATCTCTTTTATAGTCCATCTCACCCAAATAATTCCTATGCAAAAGATCTGGACACCAAGCAAAGGGGCATCCATCCTCCCCTACCACAAGACCTTCAATAGCAGTGGGTCACAAAAGTGTTCTTCAAACCAGGGTGATTAGAAATACTGACAGGAACCTTGACATCCTTGTCAGTAGAAAGGACCTTCACCATACTCATGTTCCTCAGCTCCAGATCCTTGTAAGTTAAGAAACCTCAGTGCCTCATAACAGATCAGGGCATGGAGCACCTGCCCTGGAGTACTGAGCCCATTAATGGAAAGGAATCACTACTCTCTCTTCAAAAGCTAAAGTCCCACTACATGCTTTCCCTAGGGGAAGTGAAGAGTTTCTGCTTCTAGTATGCTCCCCTGTGGCCTTTGTTGTTTTACTTCCCTAGACTCAAGTGCGTCTCTGGACTCAAGGCAGAGCACTCATGGAAACTAACCTATGTTCAAACTCCCATCTCAGCCACGTTCTTAACTTTCCCTTCCGCAATTTCTCATCTGTAAAATGGGGATGATAACCTGTCTTACAGGGTTGTTTCAAGGATTAAATGTGTTGATGATAGAAAGCACTTTGAACCATGCTTGGCACAGATTTAGTTCCAGATAAGCACTTGCTGTTTTGAGATGCATGCTGTCTGCTTTACCCACCCTAGCCGATCCAAGACACACACATATGGCCTCCCTAATTACCACTGATTTGAGGTTGGACTCTTTGGTTTGTTGCCACACTATGGCAATAATTACTAGGCCCCTGTAGGTATTGTTGACTCTGTTCAAAATCCTTGTGGAATAGATTTTATTGTTTTCCCCCATTTTACAGAGGAGGTAATGGAGGTTTACTGATGTGCTAAAATGATAGCAGGAGTGAACAGCTGCAGTTTTGCTCTTCTACCAGGTTATGTTTGCCTTATTCCCAGAGACCTCGCAGTTTCTGAACATCTCTAACAACTTCAGATAACCACTTAGCTGAACTGTCTGGTCCACATGCTTTCAAGATTCCCATTGCTTACCTGGTGTCTGGTTTGTGCCTGTGACAATGCAGAAAATTAACTTTAAAAATTATTAAAACAGATGTGTGCATTATCTCTTCTCTGGACCATATTATAGAGAAAAAGTGGTTTTTGGAAGAAGATAGTTTAAACTCTGGCTCTGTCAGTCATTGACTGTGATTGAGATTTGGCTCAAGTCTCTTGCATTCTTTATATCACAGATCCTATATCTTTATGTGGCTCCTGGAATAGTGAGTGTTTCCTTACCTGTACACTGGGAATAATAACGTGCGCCTCCTTGTAGAGCTTAAGTGAGATACTGTAGAGTAAGAGCTTAGTTAGCAAACAGTAAATGCTGAAAATAGCAGTGATTATTATTATTATTTTAATTATTACCATAAGCTTAGAAGAATGATCTTTGAGGTAGAGGAACAAATGGCTAAGCAAATAATAAGACAGGAGAGTCTAAAAGAAAATGTTCTATGCCTTCCTGTCTATAAATGTATCCTATACTTGCACAAGTATGCAAGTATAAAAGATGCCTACATAAGGAATTTCATTGTTACATTGTTCGGAGATGCAGAACACAAGCTGTCTTTGACTTTGGCTAATTGATCATGGTGTCTCTAGTGCTGAATTAGATGAGCAGTCTAATTTGTTTGAGGAAGCATCCTGGGCCTGGTGAGCAGAAGCTGGATAAAATCACTGTGGTAGGAAATTTCAGCCCCACCAAGCCCTGTATCTGAACATTGCAGACCTATAGCCCCTGGAATGAGGTAGAATTTGAATCGCCTAGAGGAAGGAGCTTGCAGGACTACCAGGAATGTATCCTGTAAGTCCCCCTCCTGGACTTCTCTGTGATAAAAGTCAGTGGAAAACCAGAGGCAGGACTGTGACAGGCCCAGACTCTCCAGGCATGAAGATCTAGGTTATGCCACCAGACAAGAACACCTCTAGCCAAGGTGCTTATCAAAGGCAAAGAAACATGAAAAGGGTCATAGGAGAAGGCAGTTCTAAATACCAAGTGTAGCCCTGAGACAAGTTACAGAAACAAAGACTATAATGGTTGTGAGCATTTCTTTCATAGGTTAGTCTTAATGTATTTGCGTATATATTCGCCAATTCTGTCTTCCCCTTTGGATTTCTCAAACATAACATGGGTTCGTTTCATTGCAAGGAAAAAAAAAATGAAACTGTGTGAGGTGATGGATGTTGACTAGCCTGTGGGGATCATTTTGCAGTATTTCCATATATTAAGTCACCATGTTGTACACCTTAAACTAGAACAATGGTTTGTATGTCAATTGTATCTCAATGAGACTGGAAGAAATTGTGTTAACAGTAGTTAACCTTATAGCTCAGAACATAAATTTATAGGCTATCAAAACGGGAATGTGACTCAGAAGAAGAACCTCAGCCAAATTATGAGTAAAATGACTTTCTTTTCCCTTTGTGGAGAGGGTTAGTATGTTTTCATTGCAGGGGGGATAGTTGCATTATGTTAGGTATAAACAGGATTTTGCTGTTGTCTTTATTTGGAATTTATATGAGGTGAAGGAAGTGTCTAGAAGCCAGTTGACAAGGTGGCTTTGTATTTTGTCAACTTTGCTAAGCTGGAACTGCTTCCCAGAATTCTCTGTCCTGTAGGATTTGGGATTAGGCTTGGTCACAAGAGATATTTCCATAAGATTTAGGAGGTGAATTTAAGCAGCAACCTTGTTCCTGCTCTGAAAGTGGCTGCAGGACACCAGGACAGCCCATGCACCTTGGTGCTGATCTGCTGGGCCACAGCCCAGCCTGCAGCTCCTCCCTCCCAGGAGACCTCTCTTTCCCTCTCTGGGTGTGAGTTCAGACCCAGGGCTGAAGGTGACAGTTCCTGCAGGTCACCCACCTCATGACGATGAGAGTCCTGAGAGCCAGACATGGGTTCCAATCTGCCCTCGTTTTCTCTTCATGTCTAGGTTTTTCTCCCCTGCTGCTCTCACAGCTGGCCTGTGCTGACTTCAGCCCAATGCCAGGTGCAACACCCTCGCAGGGACTTCTTCATCACCTCCTGTAATTGTGTGCGATCTAATCCCTGTTAAAAATCCCACATTTTAGGGTACCTGGGTGGCTCAGTTGGTTGAGCAACTGCCTTTGGCTCGGGTCACGATCCTGGAGTCCTGGGATCGAGTCCCGCATCGGGGTCCCGGCTCCATGGGGAGTCTGCTTCTCCCTCTGACCTCCCCTCTCATGCTGTCTCACTCTGACTCTCTCTCTCAAATAAATAAATAAAATCTTTAAAAAAAAAAAATCCCACATTTTACATCACTCAGAGTGGTTTTGCTTCTGTGATAAAACTCTGACTGATACACTATTTTTTTGCTTTTTAGTTAAATTTTGATGATTTGAGTATATAGTTATTCAGGAGAGAAGGCTTTATCATTCTGCTCCCACACTTCCCATGCCACAGTGAGCTGGAGGTGAGTAGCATCTGCTCCCCAAAATGATGCATGCATTGTCCAATTTGCTGCAGTCCACAGCTGGCCCTTTTCACTCATTTGTATCTGATGCCTAATCCCAAAAGCATTTGGGTTTGTGACTCCTAGACTGGAGGCGTTCTTGAAAGCTCTGGTCTCATTGGTGTTCATGGCATATGAAGAATTTATTATTGCCTGACATAGACCAATCAACATTTCCAGGTCGGCTGAGTGGCCTGTAACAAAATTCTAGTACCTCATCAAAAAAATTATTTATTCTTGGGATGCCTAGGTGGCTTTGCCAGTTGGGTGCCTGGCTCTTGGTTTCAGCTCAGGTCATAATCTCAGGGTCTTGAAATTGAGAGCCATGTCAGGCTCCATGCTGAGCATGGGTTTGCTTGAGATTCTCTATCCCTCTCCCTCTGCCCCTCCAACTTGTGCTTGCTCTCTCTCTCTCTCTCTCTTTCTCTCTCTCTCCCTAAAATAAATAAATCTTTAAAAAATAATTATTTAGGGGCACCTGAGTGGCTCAGTGGGTTAAGCCTCTGCCTTTGGCTCAGGTCATGATCTCAGCGCCCTGGGATTGAGCCCCACATCAGGCTCTCTGCTCAGAAGGGAGCCGCTTTCCCTCTCTCTGCCTGCCTCTCTGCCTACTTGTGATCTCCGTCTGTCAAATAAATAAATAAACTCTTTAAAAAATAATTATTCTTTATTCAAATTATTATTCCATCCTTGGTAAACAAAGAACAATACCTATCCTTCCTTCACTATGAACAAACTCAGATATTTCCTCCAGACAGAGAACAGAAGTCAATAAAACAACATGATGGGAATTATGCTTTTCACAAGCTTTGGAGTTGGAAGGGTCTTGAGACAGTACCCCATTGGCCAGTTTCAAACTTTGTTCTGCTATCATCTGACTTCCTCTGAGACTCATCTAGGCTCAGAGATGGGGGTGTTGGTCTCAGCAGCAGGTGAGGCCCTCTACTCTGTTCAACCAGAGTAGCTTCACATTCCTGTTTCACATTGGGTTTATGCTGAACTTTCTTTCTGTAAAAAAAAAGACCTTGTCTAACCCTCTCATTTCACAGATGAGGAAATGCAGGCACCAAGGGTCTCAGAGTTAACAACTAGCCACTGAGTGAGGAGCTATGAGATCTGAGGACACCAGACTTCCACCCAAGAATTGAGCCATGCTGTCTCAAGAGGCAATTGGATTGGTTGTTCCAAGAGAACTCAGATTAGACCTCAAGAGCAGAGGGAGGTGGGCAGATAACCTTCATGACCTACCCAGAAGAGGGGAAACCTGGAAAGCGGCTGATTCCCTCCCAGCTGTGCAGGGGAGACTTCTAACCCTTATTGTTAGGCTTTTGAAGTTTCTGTACCATGACCTGAATGAATAAGAAATAAAGAAACATTCAGAAGTTATTTATTTCCCTATTTAACTGAGGCAGTTTATTTTATTTTTTTCTTAAAGAAGAGGCATCTTGTTCCTTTTAAATCCACTTAGACAAAAACTAGATGCTATTGACAGAAGACCTGCGATATGCATCTCGGGTTTTATATGGGGATTTTCATTTTGTCACATCCAGTTTAAGCCACCAGCCTAATTTAATTACAATTAATGAATCACCATTTACCCTGAGGCAAAACCAGGTTTTCTTGCTGAAGAGGTGTTCAGTGCATAGCATTCAAATTCATGACCTAGACCTCAAATTAACGGGCTGTCCATTAAGAATGGATGAGTGGCTTTGAAGACTGCATTTATCAGTTGTCAACAGTCTTCCCTTGCAGTCCCCAGTGGTCCCTTTGGAAGAGACAATCAGAACAGGAAGATACTGCAAAGGGAATGTCCAGGGCTACCTAATGCCAAATGAGGTTTCATTAAAGAACAGTTTTGCTCTTATGGGGTTCATGGAGTGGTAGTTAGCCCTGGTCTGTGAGGCTCTGTCTCAGCAGCAGGATTTTCTGTACCCAGAAAGAAATCAGCCCTCTGAGAAACTGAATCTTTCCCATAACAAGGGATGCTTCCATCCTGCATCCAACCCTCAGGGTCTGATTGTTGAGGAGAAGCTAAGGAACCCTACTCCCAATTCCTTCAGTGATTTGGTGCATACCTACTATGTGCCTAAGCCTTAAGATACTTAGATAACAATCCCAAGAAGTGTAGTATTGCATGTAAACATGAGGGACAGTGATGATCTTGGGCTGAAGTAAGAAGGGAGTTCATCTTAGAGAGTTGTTAGTCATTCCCCTTTGCCAGGGTGGATTATTCAGCTGGTCTAACTGGCTGGTTTGGTGACCCTTTCTTCCTTCTATTGTTCCATTGGTCACAGATACCATTCCATGAGATCAAAGGGTCATCTTAAGTAGGTGCTATAGGAGTCATGCTTCCCTACTATCCCTCTGGTGGTACAGGATTCAGACTGAGATGGGCTGGCTGGGCATCAGAAGAGGTATCTCAGGAGGTATGAGATACCTGAAAGGTGAGAAGGCATTCCTGGCACTGACTTCAGGATGTCCACCTGGCCACCCACAGCCAGGCCCAACCATAAGCAGAATGTGGCTCTGCCTGGAGGGGTGGGATCTTCTCAGGAGCCAGCAGGAGTGATTACTGACAGTCAGTGTCCCCCGAACCTGCACTCCCTCCTGCAGCATTCACTGAGTATGCTATGGCTGCGACAGCCTTTAGTGGATCACTGCTGTCCTAACATCCATCCTCAGCTGCCGTACAGTCGGTCCTTTCATCTCTGTTTAGTGTTGTGGTAACTCCCACAGCTGTGTGCCCTCGAGGCCCCAGCTATAGGCTCCCCAGTGGCCTTCACCATACCCCCTAATGTCTCATGACTCCTGGATCATTGACCTGTCCCCATTTCTCCCAAGAAGCTGAAAATGAAGTTGCAACTATCTTCTTCCAGTGTCTACTCCTGCCACTTTCTCCTGTAGTCACTCCCTGATTTGAACAACTTCCCTTTTTATGTTGGCAAATCACTCTGCTACCTCTCCCCTAATTCTCTGTAGAGTCCCTAATTGGCACACAGGCTGTAAAGTGGGGATGTTGAACTGCATAGCTAGGGGGAGAAGTATACTAACTCTGAGAAATGGAGATCATGAAGGCTAAACTCAGCCTCCTCCCTGATTACCTCTCGATACTTCTGACCAAGCATCCCTCTCTTCTCTATCAGCCCCTGGCACGTTATGAGCTATGTCTGAATGTCTAGTTCAACATTTGATACATATCCATTCACTTAGCAGGACAGAGCCTGCAGGATCATAGGGAAGTAAATAACCTGGCTCTTACCCTCAAAGTGTTGATCATCTCATTGAGGAGACATCATCATGAACAACCACAACCACCCCCACCTCCACTGCCCCCCCCACACAATTAAATAGCAAGACAATGATGCAAGAGTTGTTACTGGAAATGCCACATGAGTGCTCTTGACCTTACATGTGGTATGTGTTGGGTAGAGGCAGGGTGTCTGTGGGCTAGTCGGTCAGAGCACACTTTATAACAGGATGATTTAAACTTATTCAGAAACAGGGTGAGAACTTGCTGAATGCATTCCAGTTTGCCATGATACTATAACATCATATTCTCTACTATTTAGTGTGTATCCAGATTTTCTCCTTGGGAAGACTGCAAATTTTTTTAGTTCAAGAACACTGCCCATGTTCCTTCTGGATCTTGCTCCTCTCACAGTGAAAAACACCATGTCTTCTTGAAGATTATGCCAGAGACATGCACTGGATTGACTCAAATTTAGTCACACTCTGAGATCTCTGTCCACATAGGAAAGAACTGAAGGTCTGAAGCCTGCTTGAGTAAAGATGGATCTTCAGGCAGCAAAGGTCTCATAGACCATCCCAGGAAATGCCAACTTTCCTCTCTCTGAGCAACTGCAGCATGGTCAGAAATTCTTTCTAGCCTGTACCTTTTTAGTAAGACCAGAGGAGTTTGCGCTAATAATTCTTATAATACTTACAACCTTATTACTGTTTTCCCCAACGTACAATTGCCATGAAGCTTAAAATTCAGAGATTGTCACTCATATAGACACCTTCTAAATTCCTGTACCTAATCATTTTAAATTCCTTTTCTCAAAGAGGGTCCTCAAAATGGTATTAGCTTCGGTCCCCAGAAAGTTTGGATCTGCCCCTACAATTTATCATTTATTTTCTAAATGCTTTTTTTATGGAAGTCCAACAATAGTCCCATGAAGTAAGTTCTATATAAATTTAGACTTTACCAAGAGTCCCAGAAAGGTTAACTGACTTGCTCAAGGTCACACAGCAAGTTAATAAAGATTCAACTTCTATAAATAAGTTTCAGAGCAGAGATGAGATATTCTTATAAATTATCCAAGATTGAACATTGGAGTCTTTTCATTTCCTCTTCCAGACAGTGAAAATGAGAACACAGCTCTGAGTAACATTATGTTCTTTCAAAGCTACCCTCTGCCTGTAAGGTGAGAAGCCTGGGGTTGCGGTCCCAGGCTAGCAAGGCTCATGGGAGCAGACGCCAAATGGAATTCTGTGGTTGTATATTGGTGCTTAAAGTCCACCACATTCTTCACTTCAAACTACAGCAGCAATGGGATAGAAAACAGTGTTAGAAAAACTGACTTAATTTAAAGACATGTCTGGAGCATCCAAGCTGTTTATAGTTTCTGAGTTTCATTTTGTTTTGCCTTTTTTTTTTTTTTTTTTTTTTTGCTGTAGGGAAGTCAATCATGTCTTATAGAATGGTTTTTTTATACAGGGAAGAAGTATGTGAACATCCAGTCATTTGTGAAAAGTTACTCATAAGACTTTAGTGAGCATCTACTGTGAGCTCTTCACTATGCAAGAGGCTGGCCACAGCCAAGTCATGGGTATTTAAGTCATGGGTAGTCATTAAGTAGAGTCATGGGTATTTAAGAAACAATACCCTTAGGCCTCAGTTCCCTTAACCTGAGGCCCCATTAGAGAACCAGAAACAAGGGTGGAAAGACTGCAGCAGTCTTTCCAAGGCCATCAAATGTATATTTCTGATCTTTCCTTAAAGTGAGGTTTTGGAGATACCATGACACGATCAAAAAGAGAGATAATACATCTTGAAACACGTGTTCTGATTCCACACCACACGAACTATACTGTACTATGGATTTATCAATTTAAAAATAAAATCCTGGGCACCTGGATGGCTCAGTCAATTGAGCATCTGCCTTTGGCTCAGGTCATGATCCCAAAGTCCTGGGATCAAGTCCCACATCGTTGGGCTCCCCGCTCAGTGGGAAGTCTGCTTCTCTGCCCTCCCCTGGCTCATGTGTGCTCTCCCTCCCTCTCTCACTTTCTCTCTCTCACCCTCCCTCTCTCTCTCTCACAAATAAATAAATAAATCTTAAAAAATAAAAGAAAATAAAAAATAAAATCCTTCCATTGTCTCGCAAATAGCACATTTATGTATCATTGCATTTTTGGGTGACAGAAGTGCTAATTTGTGTAATGTAAGTGTTTGCAGTTTACCACCTTTCTGATAAACCTGTTCTGATATCTCATCATTGTAGGATCCCAGGAGCCAGCCTTCCGTAGGTCTCTGAGAAGTCCTGCTCTTGAGGGGCCATTTTTTTTTTAAAGATTTCATCCATTTATTTAACAGATAGAAATCACAAATAGGCAGAGAGGCAGGCAGAGAGAGAGGGGGAAGCAGGCTCCCTGGCTGAGCAGAGAGCCTGATGTGGGGCTCGATCCCAGGACCCTGAGATCAGGACCTGAGTTGAAGGCAGAGGCTTTAACCCACTGAGCCACCCAGGTGCCCCTTGAGGGGCCATTTATCAGAATGCTTGACCCTGGCCTCCTTGACTTTGCGTTATCAGCCCTTGAAAATCTCTCTGGTCTCCTCCCATTTCACACTCCCTTCTGCTCATCATTTCACTACTCCAGTCTTCATGTCCTGAGCCTTTATCCATGCTATTCCTGCTGCCTTTGCAGCTTCATTGGGACTGACCCTGTGTCATTGCTCACATCACAATTTAAGCATCACCTCCTCAGAGGCTTTTCCTTGATTTATTGCCATTTAGTTCCTTGATTTATTGCCATTGGGCTCTGCCAGCTTTTGTAACACTGATCACATTATACTGACCCCAGTTATATTTAAATAGTTTCTTGTAGGAAATCCATCTGTGTGGATTGGATCCATCTTACCTCTAGAAAACGTAGTGAAAGTTGGCCCAAACTTTATTTCCAAGTTTGCTTTTGTTTTGTACTTTTCCCAACCTGGGGTGTGCAGTTAAGATTCTTTGTCCTGTCTCCTGTCTGTCATAAATTAGATGGAAAGATGGAGATTGGCTCTTCACTGGTTTTCACCAAAAGAAAAATCCTCTAGCCCTAGAGTTATTCATACATTTAGACCCTGGTTAGAGAGGCAGAGAGACAGGGAAGAACCAGAGTATGCAAGTGTCTAATGTTTCCCTGGCCCTACATTTCATCTCAGTTCCTCTCTTCCTGACACTAGAGTTAAAAGATTTTTTTAAAAATTTATTTATGAGAGAGAGAGCACACATGTGCACAAGTGGGAGTTGGGGGAAGGGCAGAGGAAGAGGGACAAGCAGACTCCTCCCTGCTCAGGGGATTCTGAGATCATGACCTGTGCTGAAGACAGACACTTAACCAACTGAGTGCCCATGCCACTAGACTTCAGATAAATCTATTATTTCTTCCCTTTGAGGAGGCAGAAGAGATCAAAATGGTTCTAACAACATTCATGTTTTGAGTTATATACTCTACCTCTAGCAAGCACATCAATGAATTTCTCTAAAAAAAAAAAAAAATCAGCACTATCTTTTTAAAGATTTTATGTATTTATTTGACAGACAGAGATCACAAGTAGGCAGAGAGGCAGGCAGAGAGAGAGGGGGAAGCAGGCTCCCCACCGAGCAGGGAGCCCAATTCGGGACTTGATCCCAGGACCCTGAGATCATGACCTGAGCCAAAAGCAGAGGCTTAACCCACTGAGCCAAAAGCAGGGCCACCCAGGTGCCCCTCTAATGAGTTTCTGACACATACAGTAATCTCCATATATTTCATGGTTAGCCAATGGCTCTCCCACTTGAAGCTAAGCTCCCTGAGAGCAGGCCCTGTGACTATCTTGTTCACTGCTAAACCCCTAGGGCTTGAGTGACATAAAGCATAAGGACTCATTAAAATATTTGTTGAATGAATGAATGAATAAAATCAACCCCTGAAATCAACAAGATGAAACATGAATGACAATTTGCCAGATAATATGTTAAATGCTTTATACCTATTACTTTAATTCATAACAGTTCTACGATTTGAATGGATAACTCTTGTTATACTCATTTTATAGATGAGAATATTGAAGCCTAGTGTTTTTTTTTTTCAGTATCACACTGTTTGTATGTCCTGGAACCAGCATTCAAACCCATGACTGTCTGATTCCACAGCCTGAGCTTTAACCACTCTGTGCTTTTGCTTCACTGCATTTTGACATAACAACAGCAACAATAGTAAAGATAACAATAATGATGGCTATGCTCATTGAATACTATGTTCTTATTACTATGTTAACCATTTGTAAAAACTTTTGTTTATGACTATCAAAACCTTGTGAAATAGGAATTATTGTTGTCTTTACAGGTGGGGAAACTGAGGCTTAGAGAGAGTCATCTAACCACTCATAAGCTGTTGAGATAATTTTAATTATAAATCAACAGAATAGTCACACAAAATCCATCTAATTTAATTTTTTTGCCATATTTCAATTATAAAGCACACAGACCTTTCTAATAATATTCAGAGAGGCAGTTTCATGCTAGAAGCTTTCTCAGAGGCTAGTGTCTCACAAATGAGAACCCCTCTGTTTCTAGGAGCTTTTGTGTTACTTCCAACAATTAATTTTCATTTTCCTCTGCTGAGCAAGCCAATAATTGGTGTCTTCTCATCTGGTTGCTCTCTGGATGACAAATCACATTACTTTGAATTCCCCATCACTTTCAAACTCTCTCCAAGGACAGTGATCAAAACAACAAATGAAACTTTGATCACCTGTGTTCATAATCAGGAGACTGGGCTTCCAAGGGCCCCTCGTTCCTGGTGGCAAGGTCCATGGCTTCTGGAAGCCCCCAAAGGGGGCTCAGATCAGGCAGAGACAAGCCTTGAGGTTTGGGGCTGTATTAGTTTTCTGTGTTTTCTATAACAAAGTATCACAAACTTGGTGGTTTAAAACAATAGAAGTGTATTCTCTCCCAGAAGTCCAAAATCAAGCTGGGGGCTTTACTGGAGATGTCCTTACCTCTTTTTGCTTCTGGTGACTCCAGGTGTTCCTTGGCCATGACTACGTCACTCAGATCTCTGCCTCTGTCTTCACATGGACTTCTCTTCTGTCTTTTCTAAGGACATTGTCACAGAACTTAGAGCCCACACAGTTAGTCCAGGATGATCTAGTTTCAAGACTCATGACTTAATTACTTAGGAAAGACCCTCTTTTTAACCCACTGAGCCACCCAGGTGCCCCGGAAAGACCCTCTTTTTAAATACAATAGTCCCCCTATACCTGTGAGGAAAACATTCCAAGACTCCCAGTAGATGTCTGAAATTGCAGATAATAACAAACCCTATAGGGGCACCTGGGTGGCTCAGTGGGTTAAAGCCTCTGACTTCAGCTGAGCTCATGATCCCAGGGTCCTGGGATCAAGCCCTGAATCGGGCTCTCTGTTCAGCAGGAAGTCTGCTTCCTCCTCCCTCTCTGCCTGCCTCTCTGCCTACTTGTGATCTGTCAAATAAATAAATAAAATCTTTTAAAAAAAACCCTATAGATACTATGTTTTTTCCTATGCACAAATATGTATGAAAAATATTAATTTATAAATTAGGCACAGTAAGAGTTTAACAACACAACTAATAGTAAAATAGAACACATAATAATAAAGCATAATAAAATTTATGTGAATGTAATTTCTCTCAAAATATCTTCCTTTATTGTATTAACCCTTCTTGTGAACGTGAGATGATAAAATGCCTACGTGATGGATGTAATGAGGTGAATGGCACAGACACTGTGATGTAGCATTAGGCTACTGTTGACCTTTTGATGATATGTTAGAAGGTGGATCATCTGCTTCTGGACCTCAGTTGACCATGGTTAAGAGTAACTTAAACTGTGAATAAGAGGGTTACTATAAGATCACATTCACAGGTACCAGGGTAAGCACTTGGTCAGATCTCCTTTGGGGAACACCATTCAACCCACTTCAGGGTCCATGCAGTTATCTCTCGCTAGCTCCAAGTTTTAGCATGAGGATGGCAAGAGGTTGAGGGATATCACAGATAACCAGGTTTTAAATAACTTGGTTGTTACTTCCCCAGCTTTCATTTTACAAAAAATTATTGAGCATCTGCTATGCTAGACACTACGAGCTCAGAGCTAGCCTGAACTACAAGCCTATTTCTACTTTTCAAAATCTAATCAGACAGACTGACAAGGGCACAGACACTCATGGTTCAGTGTGGCATGTTTTTGTGTGCTACAAAAAGATCATATAATGTGTTCAGTGAACACATCAAGAATGGAGGGCGTCTTCTATTGTTGAGGGACTTGAAGATCAGTGAGACGGAATTGTCTAAGATACCACAAGATGGAACCAAGGCTTGAACACAGAGCTTCTGGCAGTTGCTTAGAGGTCACACACTTCTGGCAGCTAAAAACAAAGAATTTATCCTCTTAGAAGGCAGATCATTCTTAGTGACTTTGCTTTGGATTCTAGAAACTTTTGAGATCTGGCAAGCCATTGTGGAAGCTCATATAAACTCGTGTTTGTCTAATAGCTTCACTTTGTGTCTCATTTAGATTTCTTTTGTTTCTTTTCTTTTCTTTTTTGAGTCAAGAGATAGTGGATATGGAAACCCAAACTATATTTTGGTAAGACGTTTTCAAACAACAGTGAGACGGTCCCTGATTTGTGAACCTTTTACCAATCCAGATGGTATGGGTCAGTTTTGATATCTGAAAGAATTTTGAAAATGACCACCCACACCTCCTTAATTGAATAGTTACCAGAAAAAAAAACAAAGATCATAAACTATTATCAACAGTTTTTATGCTGCCAATTAAGTATTCTCTAGTCCAGGCTTACTGCTAGACTTCCTCTGTTCTGAGACAAATGTCAGAGCAATTCTGTCAAGTAGTTTCTCTGGGTCACAATTGCTTCTTTTTGAAGGCATAATCTGGTCAAAGGGTTGTTGGTGAAGTCTGCTTTGAAAAATGCACGAGTTTGTTTAGCAATTCTAAATGGAGTTATTACTGAGACCAGTTTATGTAGGTTGTAAACTGCACCTTTTTTCTGTCAAAAGTTATTGTAGCTATTTTTCAGATCCCACAGATAATGTCACAGAGAGAAGAGTGTTTGCGTTTTGTTGTTCCAATACAAAAGAGAGCATTAAAAATGGGAGAAAATATTACAGAAAGGAAAAGGGATAGGTGCAACATGAAAGGTGTCCCAGTTGAGTAGAAATCATCAGAAGCCCACTGAGGATGTGACAAGAGTTTGGGCAGCATAAGCCACCTGCAGTTGTAGAGCCTTTGAATAAATGTGGACTTGTTCCTTATATCCTGGATTTCTCCTATCTAGTCCTCATGTCTGGTGTAGTCCAAATAGTTTCTTGAACACAGTATGCTGTTCTGTTCAGTGGAGATGAAGGTCAAGTGTTCACATTCCAACAGCCATCCGGGGAAGGGGCAGTGTGTTGATCTTGGCAGGAGTGGTTGTTCTGAAGCCCTCAAGCACGTCAGGTCCTCTCCAGCTCATCTGTCCCATATGCCAGCATCACTGCAGGGACCAGCTCTCTGTGGGTCCCAACAGCTTTACACAAGTGTGACCTTGGGGCATAGTGCCTCAGGTTTGTTTCTTGCCCTAGGTCTGTTGCCTTATGGGTCACCACGGAAACCCATTCATTTGACTTCGCATATGCAACCTAGAAGTGAGAGGTAGTTAACACTCAAGAGAAAAGCTTGGATAAATGGGGGTTGGAGCTGATGATTAAACTCCTTCCCTTCTTGCTCTAGATGAAGAAGTCTGTATGTGATGGCCATGTAGTAACACAAACTTGGATTCAAATCCCTCCTTCCCTGCTTCCTTCTCCATCATTCCTTCCTACTCCATGGGTTCATATACCAGTAATGTACATGCAATGTGAGTGGTTCCACTAGGGGATTATTTTAATACCTTTTTATCTGGTGATGAGACCAATCTAAGTCTATTCTTAATATTGTCATAGCTCTTTGCTTGCTTGTGCCTGGAGATTTTGGCTGCACTTTCTTTCAGTGGTATGTTTTCAATTCTTGCTCCTCACTTGGGTTTGAATATAACAGCTCCATGAGAATTTCTAAGAAGTGTCCATTAATTTGGGAGTAAGTTTTGCTGGGAGACTGGAGAATCTTCTCAGTTTGGTCTAGGAAGACAGTAGGGATCTTTTCCAAGGTTTGCTCTTGACAAAAATGTGAAATATAAGTGAAGCTTTCTGTGCATGCATATATCATTCATTTATTAGATGTGCCAAGCTCTGTGTTAGGTTCTGAAACTACTAGATCTTGGTTTCAGGAAGAATTTAGTCTAGAATACTTTTCCCTAAGTTGTGTTCTTCACAAAGGTATTAGTTTTCACAGGGGTTTCTTTCTCTCTCTCTCTCTCTCTTTGAGAAGGCTCCATGTCACACATGGAACTTGAACTCATGATCCTGAGATCAAGAGTCACAGGCCAGGTGCCCCTAGTCTCATAAGGGTTTCTTTCTTTTTTTTTTTAAGATTTTATTTATTTATTAGAGAGAGAGAGCGAGCACAGGCAGACAGAGTGGCAGGCAGAGGCAGAGGGAGAAGCAGGCTCCCTGCCGAGCAAGGAGCCCGATGTGGGACTCGATCCCAGGACGCTGGGATCATGACCTGAGCCGAAGGCAGCTGCTTAACCAACTGAGCCACCCAGGTGTCCCTCATAAGGGTTTCTTAATAAAAAATGGGAAGTGAAGTGCCACATACTAATTTTCCTTCTTAAAAATTCTCATTGTACTTTAGCCTTAAAGATTCCAAAAAAGCTGACCTATAGAAATGTTTATCTCTGTTAACTTTTTTTTTTAATAGCTTGTATTAAAATCCTTCAGACTGAAGTTCTGGGAAGGATTAAGTACACTGGTACAGTGATTCTCCTTTGACACCTCTAGCAAGGGTGATGGAAACCACATAAGCCAGAGCCAAACTGTGTTTGCTGTGTGAGCCCACAGAAGTTGTTTAATCTCTCTGAGCTTAATTTTATTATCTGCAAAATGAAACATAAGACCCTGTAGAAATGTGCACAGGTAACAGTGCCTGGCATATTACAATATGCCAATTCCCTTCCCTTCCCACCTTTTCCTCCTTCTCAATGGGATCAGCTTTTGATACACAATTTCAGGAGGACAGCAGCCCTTAACAGTGGGTATCTATTGTTTTGTATAATCTGGCATACTATCTAGAAATAATGATGCTCATGCCAGGCAACAGGTGTAAGCCCAAATTGCTTCATGGAAACCAAATGTCCGCAGCTCACCAGGACTTCAGTTTTAAGAGTTTCCTTGGGTCTGATTACATTCCTGACCTTTCCAGGTTGGATATCCTTGTATACAAAGGGCATTTTCCATTAAAAGAAGGCAGCCTGCTTCCCTGGATAACTGTGATATTCAAGCCAGTTTATACAAATAAGTCCATTCTCAAGATCCAGGACTAATGGACAGGTAGCCTTGCATATATCTTTTTAAAGATTTTTCTTTTTTTTTTTACTTGACAGAAATCACAGGTAGGCAGAGAGGCAGGCAGAGAGGGGGAAGCAGGCTCCCCGCTGAGCAGAGAGCCTGATTCAGGGCTTGATCCCAGGACCCTGGGATCATGACCTGAGCTGAAGGCAGAGCCTTAACCCACTGAGCCACCCAGGCACCCCAGCCTTGCATATATCTTAATTCCTCTTTCTCCTTCTGAGAGCTCTGGGGATGGTCCCTCTAGTATGCCCCACCTGTTCCAGCTTAAACAGCTCAGTTCCTACTGCTGGCTATAGCAGGTGCTTCTCCAGTAGGACAAGGCTCAGACCTGGGCATTTTGCAAGATTTCTTCCACTAACTTGGGTTGGTGTATCTCATCCATGTATCATTTTCTGTCTTAACTACCAAGTCACCAGAAGAGTATAAAAAGTCCATAGATCTAATTCATTCTGCCCTTATAAGCCAGTCATTGCATGCTTTCAAGTGAATATTTGCAAACACTAGAGCTCTCTTTGACTTGAATCTCTGTGCCAGAGCCTCTTGTGGCCATAATCCCTCTAGGCTTATGCCAGTTACTGCTTCAAAGGGTCAATCGTCTTGGATGGTTCCACAGTAAAGACTTAAAGTTTGTCTACAAGGCCAGACTGAAAGAGCTCTTTTCCAGCTGACTTGGTTTTATCAGCCACAATAACAGCCAGCCAATGAGCTATCTATGGACTCATGCCTGGTTGGTCCAATTCAGTTGTTAAGGTGCCTGAAATAGCATCAGTCCCATTGATTGCTTCACCATTAATGACAATCAGCCCTTATGATGACCAAAAAAACCCTTATTTGATTGGGAACTTATCAATAGAGTCATAAGCATGACATGTAGATATGGCCCAGGTGGGTCCCAGGGGATGTTTATTCCCTTAATTCCAAAAGATGAGTCTTCCTAATTGTAATTAATCAGAAAATGGTACTGTGCATAAAGGGGAGAGAGGGAGAGGAAGGGTGTGAGCCACTTTAAGATAAACAATCCTTTTCTCAGTGAGCACGTGTAAGGTTTTTCCTTTGATTAGTGATCATAACCAAAAGACCCTATTTTTTTTAATCCTCATAATTGCCATGAATTTATGGTAGTCATCTCGTTCCTCACCTCGTTCTTGTTTTCTCAGATCCACATAAGCTGGCAACGGCATCTGAAATAGTCCATAATTTTAACACCTATCTTGAATTGGTGACAAATGAGCTGAGTCAATGCAGGATGATTTCCTGTGATCTTTTTTTCTTTCCATTTTTCTTCAAATGGAAGGAAACATGTATGTATATGGAAACATGTATGTAGAAATATATACATGTATGTATGTATATATATGTATATCTTTCATCTTTCTGATTTGTGTTCGTTTCTTGTTTGAATAGAAATGAGCAAGTCTTTTTCACTACCTATTCAGAGGAAGAAAAAGTTTTTTACACCAAATGTTCCCAAATATACTTCATACTAATTTTAGAAGTAGGTAGGAACTAAATTACACATTTTTTTAAGAATGAGAAGTTTCAAAACCTGAAATTATATTGAAACTTTAAGCTTATAAAAATATAGATGAAAGTATCCAAAAAGTTATTTTGTATGGGAAAAGATAATTTTTATAGAATAATATTGCAAAATTAAGTACAGAATCATGAGAATGAAAACATGCAAAGTAAAAACATTTAAAAGCATTGACATGCAAATCCATAAACTATTTTTTTCTCTTGGAAAACAGAAATGAATGTGTTACATCAGTAGTGTATATATCTTCAGACAAGAATATGATTTTCTAGTTTGGGTTTTTTGGTTGTAGAGAAGTATTAGCAATTATGCAGGATGGAGAAATAAAAGCTAAGGAGCCAAACTAAATTTGTAGTTAGTTTCTCCCATTAAAGGACAAGTCACTGATAAATCCAGATTTAGACCTCGCTTCTCCCATTTCTGGTGGGCTCTGCGCATTTTTCTTTGAGTCTTAACAAGGAAAAGTCTTTTCCATATTAAGTTTTGACTTCTGTTTAACTGGCAGAGATGCAAGACTTTGTTCCACAGATAGCTGTTCAAGTCTGCTTCACCTTTTGGCTAGCACTAAAAACTTAAAAAAATGACTATTCTATTCTCTCAGACTAGATTATATAGCATAGCGTCAACTAGACTCAATGAAACAGAATAGCAACTGTGGTGTCATGCACATGATCTGATAGAACTCTGTGATTCACATGTAACTAAGTTACCTTTCACTTCTTTTTTTTTTTTAATTTTATTTATTTATATGACAGACAGAGATCACAAGTAGGCAGAGCAGCAGGCAGAGAGAGAGGAGGAAGCAGGCTCCCTGCTGAGCAGAGAGCCCGATGTGGGGCTCGATCCCAGGACCCTGAGATTATGACCTGAGCCGAAGGCAGCGGCTTAATCCACTGAGCCACCCAGGTGCCCCAACCTTTCACTTCTTAATGAACCTACTGCATTAAACTTGACCACAGAAATCAACTTCCTATACTTGAAGACATGCTAACCTGTTATTTCACTGTAAGGGTGATAAATGCTGGTGCTGTCATCAGATATTGGTTTTATGAGGAGTTGCTATTTTATTTGATCAAATAACCAAATTTTCTTTTGAAAATTCAAATTATATTTAAGTGGCAACTAATATTTATGGTCTTCAGAATGTTTACGTTTTAAGAAGAAGAAGTGCTAAAAAAAAAAAAAAGAAGAAGTGTTTCATTGTGTTCTGTAAATGAGAAGAAGAGTGGGCTCTGGAAACTATGCTATTTAAAGATCATTTGGGCTGTGGGGGTGAATGGTCCTCATTCAGAACAAGCTCAGAGAGGCTGGATTCAAGGGGATTGAGCCCTTATTTCAGAAGCCATGCGTTTGCTCCACCTTTATAAAGCCAACATTCCAAGTCCTCTATTATTGTCTTTCCATTAAGCTCTAACTTTCTTACTCACTGGCTGTGTGATCCTGGAGTGGGAGGAGTTTATTTCCTCTAGAACTTAGCTTTCCCATCTGGAAAATGAGGATTCCAGACTTGCTGAGTGTTTCACAAACATTTATTCTGAGGGCATATGCTTACATGATGCTGTTCATGCAAGCACTCTCCTTGGTGTACCCAGATTTAGCAAAGCTCAGAGTAGTATGACAATTTGTCAATTACCTTATGGTGGTGAATCCTGGCAGTCACATGTTGTCCGTGGAGAAGAGAAGGTACTAGCCGAAACACCTACTTTACCCCCATTCAATAAACCTTTCACTGTGCAAATGACTGAGAATTAAGTCCCTTTAGGGATAACTTGGTGTGATCTCTAATTTAAATATAATTTTAAAGTACTTTGGTTCCATATTTTACTTAACAAATTACTACTTACATTCCTCCCAGCTGTTTAGAAGACAGAAGTGTTTTGTGAGGCTGTGATAAGGAAATGCAGAATCTCAGAAATGAGAATGAACAGAATGCTGTTATATCATGTGATAGAGCCCACAAGCTGTACTGAGAAGAAGCCAGATGCAAAAGAATAAATATGTCATGATTCCATTTATAGAAAGTTGAAAACAGGTGAAATTAACAGACTGGGCAAAAAATTTGACTAATAGTTACATTTGTTGGGAGGAATCAGACTGGAGGGGCAGAAAACAGGCTTCCGGGCTTCTGGTAAAGTTCTGCTTCTTTATCTGGTTAAGGGTGTTCAGTTTGTGAAGATTCATCGTACTTGATGCTTTAATATTTAAACACTTTTCTGTATGGATGTGTTTACTTATAAATAAAAGATATGCTGGGCTAGTTGCCCTCAAAGGGAAAGACGGACAGTACAGAATAACGTCAGTATTATTTGTTGAGTGTTAACCATGTGCCAGGCACTGGTAAAGGTTTATGGATACATTATCTCACAAAATTCTCACAGCACAATTAGAATACTATTATTATCCCCAGTTTACCGATGAGAAGACCACAGAACAGACCAATTAAATTTGTCCAAGGTCCATGCAGGTAGTAAGCCAGAGACACAGGGTCACAGGTCACCCTGTAAGCAGGTCACAGGGTGCAGACTTTTGCTTGCAGAGTGCACGCTCTGAACCACTGACTTCAATAAATGATGCCCTCCGTCGTGGACCCGGGTGTGCCTGAGGGCAAATCCTTTACTGTCCTACAGCCTCGACTGCCTCTTTTGTAGCTCCCACACTCTAGTTCCATTTCAATTCACTAACAGATTCAAGTGTCTCTCCACTTCCCCTTTTGTTCTTGCCCCTCTCCCCTCAAAAGAACTCTCCTCTTACCACCCAATGAGATACTAGCATTCAAGTAGAACTTTAACCTGAAGTAGGATTGTAGACCCTTTTTCTTTCCTTTGTGGGTTAGTGGATGTTTCTTCCACAAGGATTGCCTGAATTTGTTGTTGTTACTACTTAGCACAATTGTGTCAACCTTAAATCATCCTGCTGCATCCTTTGTCACCACCCAAGCAGGGTCTGCTCTCCCTAAACAGGGCCCTGCTGTGCTTCCGGAGTATTCATTAGGATGGGGTTTTACCTGGATAATGCCTTTTGAGGAATGCATCCCAGCATTTGAGGCAGCTCCCAGCAGAACAACCTGCCATTTGTGATGCCTCCGTCAGGTTAAACATTTTAGATTAATCAATAAGTAAATGGCAAATAAATGGCATGAGCCCCATGTCCAATATAAATGAGATCAACGGAAGAAGCAGAAAAGGGCAGTTTGGGCATTGTCCAATATGCCTTGAGCATGCTGCCTTCCGCTCTGTCTACTTGAGGTGAAATATCCAGATGAAAAGTGAATGGTGAAGTACATCAAACAGATGTTTTAGAACATCAGGGTGTCTGGCGTCCTTTACCTTAACACACTGACTTCACTCTGAGGTGCCAGAGATGCCGTTGTTCTCACTCTCTGTCACCCAGAAGAAAGGTCATGACCCTGGCGAGCTGCTTTCCTCCCTGCAGACGTAACCTGAGCCAGCCAGCCCTGGAGTCCAGCGGGATGGAAGTGCCGAGGCCAGCATGCAAGCATCACTGGCTTTGAGAATTTGCCAAACACTGCCCCAAATATGCATTTCACAAAGAATTCCATTCATTCCTCCCAATTCTTTCTGCTAATTTACTTCAGTTACACTTTTCAGATGTGTAATATCTCATTCTTGAGGAAAAATATGTTGCAGCCCAAAGCGCTGACCTTCATGTGTTTTCAGACTCTCTGCTATGTACCTGACAAATGAGGCACCAAGGCCTTTCCATATTCTGTTTGGGGGTCTATTGGCTGAGGAATCCATGGTCATCCCACCTGCCTGGCGTCTAGGATCATGATGAATTGTCTCCAACTCTGGCCTCAGATTGTTTTTTAACATTTAATTTAGTTTCTTCCTGTGCTTGGATGAACATGGCCATGTTATGGATTTCTGCTCTAATGTACACCAGCAGGCTGGAAGAACAAGCCTCAGCAAGCTGTGGAAATTAGAGAGGCTGGATCAATAGGCAAGGTCACGACCCCCCCGGCTCCGATTCTGTACACTGTCCTGAAAGTCTCTCCCTTGAAAATCCTCCTGCTGCTTCTAATGTGAATCCGTGTGTATTCCCAGAGAGGAATTCATGTAAACAAGCCTACCCCAACCTCTCACATCTCAGGGAGGGACACCCATAATCACAAACACTGAAAAATTTGTGTAAACAGCAGCCTAGGAATGTAAACATCTAGGCATTTGTTCATGTGCCGTTTGTTAACTTCATTGTCTGAAGACCCTTTCACAGGGAGGACAAATAGATGAGGACAAAGAGAAAGCAGACCTGCCAATTCGGGAGGCAACCCTTAAGAAATTATCCTGTATCACACATATATGTCAAACAAAGGGACACAGTCTTCTGTGCCTGTGCCTTGATATTTTTATGGACCGCCGAATTATTAAAAAAAAAATCAACCTGATTAAAGCTGTAAGAAATATCGCTAGGATCAGTGAAATCGACTGAGGAGAAAATATTCGGAAATAGTTTAAGAGATCACCAGTGCTAATAACACTATGAATTTAGATCTCGTCAATGTAAAGGACCTACATCCCCAAATACAAAGCAATATTCATAACAAACACGTTTTCTGTCTGGAGATTCAGAAGCTGATGTTGTTCGGAGTTATAATTTTCCTGGGTGGAAATAACTAATGCATCAAAACTTCAAACCTGCAAAAGCAAACCCACTACTGGTAATTTATCATATTCACTAATCACTGGTTCCGAAATGACCTGACATCGAAATGATCAATTCTGGAAGAAGAAAAAAAAACACTTAAAGATCTGTCTTTTTGAGGAGAAGGTTAAGGATGTGCCAAAAGTGGGAGAAAGGAGGTGCAGGTCGAGAGGAGGGGGAGCAGGCCCCAAGAGCTGCTTATCTTTTGGAATGGGGGTGTTAGTTTCCCTTTGTAAATCTGAATTCACGTAGCCCAGTAAAGTGGTATCTCTCTTCAATCCAGTAAATTCAGTATGCGATAAGGCACACCCTTATCTAAACCTCTTATTCAGGAACAATACCAGGAGTACTTTTTATACAACCCAGTAATTCCGCAGTACTTGGTAGTTTTGCTTCAGAATTTAGGTAACTGGGTTATATTCAGAAAAGGTAACCTTTGTTTAATTTGTGACAAAGCCCTTAACAAATCTCCTGTATTTCTATTATATCAGAGATTTTTAGATGAAATAACATCACTCTTCAAATCTTCAGATAGAAAATTTGTTTTTTGAGAATATTGCTTTGTACTTAAGAGTGAAGGTCTTTGCCGGCAAAGGATATTATTTACAAGAGCTCAAAAAAATAAGGATATTTCCTTCGAAGCACAGGGACTAATTGCAAAGGAGAGGAGTTAATCTTGCTTTTTCCTACTCCCTTATTTTGAGAGGAAAATATACACATATACTCTGTTTTCTTTATAGGTGCTGAAAAAATTGCATTTGCTCTTATCCTTAAGAGTAGCCTTAGTTAAAGATGTACACATGAGCTGGGTCTGGGTCAGGATTGGTGAGAAAATGTTTCAGAAGACACAAAAAGGCAAGTGATGCGAATTTTTTTTTTTAAACTACTACCGGTACTATTTTTCTATCCCATTTTTCAGTGGAGACTTTCAGTTTGGAAATAAATCCTAAATCTGATCACAATGGCAAGTCATGATGAGTATTTGAATGAATAAATGGAAGTTTAGAATCATGGAGTCTAGAGCAGGATCTAACCTAATCCAAAGAGTATCTATTTTTAGGTGAAAAAAATTACGTCAGTTTTTCAGATGAGACCTTTAGACGTCTTGCCCAAGGTCTCCCAGTGAAGGATACAGAGCAGACTGGAACTCTGCGTTTCTTCGCCTGGTAGAGTGTGTAACCTTCACATAAGGTTGTGTCCCAGTTCAGGACTCTACTCTAATTTAGGATTCTACCTCTCAGTGCAGGACTCTGCTCTCCCATATAGGGATCTACCTTTGTTCTGGCAGTTTAATGCTACAGAGCAAGTTACCCCCCAAATTAGCTGCTCAAAACAAAAACAGAATTTACTTGTTGTTCATGAATCTACAATTTGCACAAAGCTTGATGTACATAGCTCATCTCTGTCTCACGCAGCATCTGTTGAGGCATCTTGAACCATCTGGAGGCTCCCTTACTCGAACTAGATGTTGGCTAGGGCTTCAGTTCCTCTTCATGGGGCCTTTCTACATGTTCTCTAATGTGGGAAACAAAGGCAGAAGAGAAATTATTAAATTTCCTTACTGCCTACAGCCCATTGACAAGTCCTTGAAACAGGCAGAGTGACATTCCTCTAGGGACTCAACTGCCTCGATGTTGACACTTTGCTAATGGCAAAAGGCAATCCTAGCCTGATTCCCAACCGCCCCCCCGCCAAGGATCCTCTAAGCCTACTTTAACATATAAAAATTCCTTTAGAAATTTCCTTTGTCTCTACCCCCCCCCCCAAGATACATGTTGGGAATCATCTCCCAAGCTCACTGATATACATCTGAAGGGTCTCATGACTGAGTTTTTACTAAACAGTAATAAATCACCTTTTCCTAACAATAGCTAGTCCCATCAAGGTCCTGGAAACCTTGCTTCCAAATTCTTTAGAGACTTCCTCTATCCCTAACCTCCCAACCTGAAAGTATATCATGGGCCACTCTTCATGACCCCAGTGCAGCTCTTTCCTGTCCCCATGCTTTAATGAAACCACCTTTTTGTACCAAAGATGTCTCAAGAATTCTTTCTTGGCCATTAGCTTTGAACCCTAATGTTTTTCCTACATTGCTCTCAACCTGGGATAATTTGGATTTTCTCACAGCATGATGGCAGGTTTTCTCAGAGATGAGTCAGTTTCCCCCAGAGATCTAGCCTCGGAAGTCACATAGCATCCCTTCTGCCTTACTCTTTTAGTTGAAGCAATCATAAGTCCCTGCCCTTATTCCAGGAGGAGAACACAGGCCTCTCAGGGGAAGAGCCTCAATACCACATTGTAAGCAAATGGAATGGGAAACATTGTTGCATGTAAGAAAATACAATCTACCATAATCTGCCTTCTGGATTTAACAGTTCAAATACCTATACATGCAAAATATATTCATGCCCTCCCTCTAAATTCCCAAGTTCCATCCCATTGAGGCTTAGTTTGAAGCCCAGGATCTCATCATCTAAATCGGGTCTCAATGAGGAGAATGCTTCTCCAGGGTGGTTCCTCAGTTCTGGCTCCTGGAGCACTGGTCCTCTGAGTATGAAGCCCTGTGGACCAAAGAGACTCCATGTGGATAGGTAGCTCATCTCTGCTTCTCTTGGCAACAAATAGTGTGGCTCTAAAGCTAGGGACTGGAATCATCTCAAGTGTCATTCAATCACATGTCCAATTGATGATGCTGGGTAGTGGCTGAAGGCCTCAGTGTCTCTCCAGGTGGGACTTTGTAATCTCTTTGTGCAGTGAGTTTGGGCTTCCTCTTCTTTGCATGATGGTTGGCTTTCCCAGAACAAAGATCCCAAGGAGTAAGCTGGCTGAAAGCTACTGTCTTTTTGTGAGCTGGTCTCAGAAGTGACAGAACATCACCCTGTGCACCCTATTGGTTGGAGCAGTCCCAAGCTCTCCCAGGTGCAAGTAGAGGAGCCCTAGTCTTCAATCCTAGTGGGGGGAGCCTCAAAAGCACACTGTAAGAAGAGTGGATGGGGTGGGAGTTGTTATTATTATAGTCACTTAAGGAAATACAGTCTGCTAGACTGGATTGCCTTGATCTGGGGCCCTTCATACTGAGGCTGAATGATTAGAAGTCAGCAATGCTGTAGGGGGTGGGGATTCTACTATGGGTAGAAAGTTTGACTAAATGATCTTTGATGTTTTTTCCAACTCTCAGATTCTATGACACTAGGAAAAGTTCAATTGAACCCAGGTAATCTGAAGATATCAGGGAACCCAACTGTATTGCCTTGTGGCATGTAAGAAGAGGAGCAGAAGAAACAGAATGTAGAGATAAATTGAAGGTGCAAGATTATCTTCCTAAAATGGTCTTGGTCCGAATACTATGCCTCTGTCTGCAAGTAAGAGCAATGGTGACCTCAGCCAGAGCCCAGAGGTATACTTTCAGGCTAGCAAGGAAGATAGTAGCTCATAAACATAGGAGTTTATGTTAAAGACTAATACCAGGGTGAACCTGAAAACTCAAATTGAAAAGGGGTTGTACTCTCTGGGGGCTGAGAATATAGGCACATGCAAAAAGCTATGAACCTTTGGACTAATAAGAGTTCAACACAATTGTGTGTGTGAAAGGGCTTTATAAACTGTAATGGGTCAATGTTATTTATTATGTTGTGATTTCCATTCATACAGCAGAGACTTTTGTAAGCAAAGCTGAATCCTCCTTTACTCTCTGTCCCACACCTGGATTGCTTGCCTTTGGTCAGATCATCTTTCCGTGAAGTGGTTTATCTGTGTGCCTTTCTTATGAGGACCTTTCCTGATATTCTTGGTCATTTAATCAGTTTGGTTAAAATCCTGGCTCCTAAGCAATGGCAGGGGCTGGGTCAGTGGACACAGCCTCAAAGCGTATTGTCCTGGGTCCGCTTGTCATCTCATCGTGTCCTCTTCTCATCAGTTTTTCAAAATCAGGCACTTTTTCTGCTGCCCTTCGCTGGGCTGACTTCCAAAGGTACCTTGCTCTGGGGCAGAATTGTACTGGCGAATGCATAATTCAGTGGTTTGTACTTTACATCTATTAAGCATGGCACCAAATGCAGGAATGACACAATGGGGAGGCTTTTGCTTAGATAGTGTTTTTTCTGAGTGAAGCTTAACATTCAAACCAATTTATAGTTCCTTTGCATAGTAGATAAGTATCATAATAGTTTTTTAATAGATGACTCGACGGAAATACATACATTATAAGGTCAGTGTCACTGAAAATTATTACAACAGGTCCAATTCAAGGGTCCTAACTCTCCATGTCTAACTTTTACTACTAGATTATGCATGGTACATAGTAAGTATTTGAAAATATCCATTGAACTTTATTATATTATCAATAAGCAATTAAATAAAATGCAACTTCAAGGCTTTTTTTTTTTTTAATCCAAGACTGACTTAAAATCTCTGGCAGAATAATAACCATTATGTTTCCATTGGATAAATTATCGCAGCCCAATAAGGTCTCAACTAACTAAATATAATATTTTTAAACATATTTTGCATACGCTTCGGCTAGTTCTGGAAGTAACAGTAGAGCTATTGTTGTAAATCTTTATTTCTTTTCCATACATTTAAAATGTATGCAAAGAGCATAAATATTCATTATTCTATACATTCATAGAACAAGCCTAGGGATCTGTTAGTAAAGATATTGCTCCCATTTAAAAGACGGGAGTCAAAAGGCTAAAAGAAATTTATTGGAGTTTTGATCTTAGGCTCATTCTCTGATTCAATTCTCTTTCTGTTATTTATTATTTATTAGCTAACAAAATAATAACAATAGCATAAAAATAATAATAACTACTTACTGGGCATTTGTTGTGTTCCAGGCCCTGTGCTAAGCACTTCATCCACATATCTCATGTAATCTTCACAACAACTCTTGAAGGAAATGCTGTTACTCATGTCATTTTACAGATAAACTCAGAGAGTTTGGGTAATTTGTGACAAAGTTCTAAAGCTAGTAAGTGAAACAGGTGAATTTTGAAACTATGCCAGGGGATTTAACCACAGTGCTAGACAGTTACTCACGCCAGATACCATGGAGAAAACTGGAGATGATGGGACAGAGTGTGGGTGAAAGACATGGGCATGTATGGACTTTTTTCTCTAAAATAGCATTTAGAATTATACAATTAGGATTCAGCCATTATGTGAGTGAAACTCTCACTCCTAGAAATTGAAAGCTTCCCTTTTACCCTCCCCCCACCCCATGACATTGTTACAGACCAATTGATGTTCAAGGAAGAAGGAATGTGCTCTGGAGTGGATTTATATTTTATAAGATGGAATAGGCCATTTTCATGCCCCATTCACTCAGGCCTGTTCTCTATCTGTATTCTGATAACACCCAAGTGTCTGTCCATTCAAGGATATCATCCAACTTGGACAGGCCAGCCTGTGTAAACCACACTTTCCAGTTGCCTGGTTATCATTACTAATGTATCAGAATGCTTTCTGAGAACTTCTGTGCATCTTTCAAACCAGTGAACCATAATTTTCTTATTCAACATCTTGTCTCTAGAAATTAGGCTTCTTGTTTAATGTGATCCTTCTCCTTTGCCTCACGTTAGTTCTTCAGGGCCTCCACTGCGGGCTGCACATCAGCCACTGTCATTGATGCTAAAGGCAGTGATGGAGAATTTTGATTAAGGAAGTTTCTCTAGGAGTCCTTTGTCCTGATCTTCTTCAGCAAGCCAAAATTTTGGGAAATGGCAAATGAGTCTAGGGACTTCTCAGTCTGACCCTGAGATGTCAAGTTATAAGGAAGATATCTTGATCCAAGTGTCAAGTTAAGCAGAGCAAGACCAGTTTCTCGAGTTCCATATTATGATACTCTGCCCTACTAAACTTCCCATCACAGTGTTGAGGATCACATGATGACTGACTTTCTAAGAGATTCCACAGTACATAGGAATCAGTGTTGCTGCTGGCTGGCAAAACAACAACAACAACAAAACCAAGGGCCCAACTAGCCCTCCACTTTTCCTTTCTGAACCTTCAACTATGACCTGGATCCAGACACTTCCATTTCTTTTCTCTTCTATCATTAAAATACATCTCCTTTTCAAGCTCTTTTTGACTAATGGGAAGCTAGGTTGAAAATTCCCCTAAATTGCTTTTTACCTAAATATGAAGCTCCAGTGCTTTCCAGCTACCCATTCTCTGTCATGTGTGATCATATTATGTAAATAACTTTAGGAGTGTGGAGTGTGATGAGCTGGGTTTGCCAGAGTATAAATGTTTGTGTCTCCCAAAATTCATATGTTCAAATCCTAATCTCCAAAGATAATGGAATAAAGAGGTGGGGTCTTAGGGCAGTGCTTAGGTCACAGAGGTGATGGCCTCATGGATGGGATTGGTTCTCTTACAAAAGAGACCTCACAGAGATCCCTCACACCTTCTACCATGTAATAATACTGCAACAAGTCTATAATGCAGAAGTACTCTTACCTGACCATGTACCACCATAATCCTGGACTTGCAGCCTCTAAAACTGTGAGAAATAAATTTGTGTTGTTTATAAACTGCTCATTTGGTGGCATTTCATTATAGCAGCCTAAACTAAGACAGGGTTTGTCTATAAATACCATCATCTTGTAGGAACCTAAAGTTTCTATACCCATTATTCTCAATCATCTTTCATAGTAATTTTTTTCAAAGTGTAATGATTTCTTTCCAGCTAAATCCAAGGTATGTCATTTGACCTTTGCCTCTGCATCCTCTCTTTGCCATTCTTAATACTATTCACCATTCATTTGAATCTTGTGACAAAATTTTCCCTAACAAACCATGTCCCCATGTTTCTGTCTCCTGGTTCTTTCCCACCTATCTGATTTTTTTTTTCTCCTCATGTAGGGACCTCAGTTTTGTATTTATTTTGTTGTTGTTTGTTTGTTTTAATAATGACTCAAATGTAGAGCCTCCAGGGCATAATGTCAAGTCACAGAGGGCTCTTCTTAGGCCCTGAACCCTAATGAAATTTGACATGCTAGATTTTAAACTTGCCTGGGACCAATGATCCCTGAATTCCTTTTAATTTCTCCCTTGTGGAATGATAACATCTACCTTATATCTGTCCACGTTGGAAGCAAAGAGTTTTTTGTTTTGTTTTGTTTCTTTCCCTAAAAGGTGTTATCTAGATGGATAGGGATTTTTTTTTTTTTGCTCCAGAATGATCCATACCCAGAATTTCATCCTGTGTTAATTTAGATGATGAGACTTGGGGTTTTTGAGCTTATGATATTTAGATAAGGATTATGAGCGTAAATTTAATGCTTTAAAATCTTGAGACTTTGGGAGAGTTTTGTATCAGGTGAGTGTGCTTTGCATGTGGGGTGGATTTTAATTTGGGATGGTCAATGAGAGAATTTCATTGGGTTTAATGGTTCCCCAGAAATATGCTCACCTGGTACCTGTGAACATAGCCTTATTTGGAAAACAAGTTTTTGCAGATTTAATTAAATTAAGCATCTTTAGATGATATCATCCCATATTTTCTGGGTAGGTCTAAATTCAATAATGAGTATCCTTATAAGCAAAAATCATGCGGATATTTGAGATAAAGTGAGTAGAAGGCTTCGTAAAGGAGGCAGCTTGAAGTTATGTATTGCCACAAGCCAAGTATTGCTTGGAGCTATGAAAAATCTGGATGAGACAAGACAAGATTCTTCACTAGAGCCTTTGGAGAGAATGTGGACTCTGCCAATAACTTGATTTCAGATTTGTGACCTCCAGAACTTTGAAAGAATCAATCTCTTTTAGTTTTTTTTGTTTTGTACTTTTTAGTTTTTATTATTGAAGTATAGTTCATAAACAATATTACATTAATTTAAGGTGTACGCCATAGTGATTCAACAATTCTTTGTTAAGCAATGCTCACCGCAGCAAGTGTAGTTACTATCTGGGGGACCTCAGTTCTTGATTATCAGCTTTACTTTTTCAAAAAATCTCACCCTGAGAGTATTTACACAGTCTTGGAGTTTTGTACCAATGCTGGGTATGACTTTGAAATCTCCCTCTCCCACTTAGTTTTGTAGCCTTTATCCACTGTTTTCTTAAGATCAGCATATACCAAAAGTAACCCATCATTTCTCTCCCCAAACTTTTGTTTTTAATTTGTCCATTTCTGAGAAAAATTAAGATATATAGCTGAGGTGGATGTGGACTTATGTGGTAGCAGACAAACTTAGAAGAAAAGAGTGTACTTGCAAGAATTTTCCAAGGAATAAGTATAAGATTTAATGACTGGTGAGATGTAAGGAATGATTCAAAGATAAAGAAACTATTAGTAGTCTAAGCATCTCTTCAGTGTCCTGGAAGTAGAATTTAGGTCACCTTGACTCCACAATTTGTTGCTTTACCTCCTTTCCCCAACTAGCCAAAATCCTTTAAAAAACAACTTTTTTTAATTACTTTTTTTCCTCTACCAAGCCCATTATAGCTACAGAATTTTGTTTAAATAGTGAGTAAATGCAATGAATTGGTCTCATTTTCAACCTTTCCTGAGGAGCCTGATGTGAACTTCCAGTGGCTGCCAGCAGTTTTGAAAGCTCATTCTCTTAATTCAGGTTTCTGCTGACAACTTTTGGAGGCCATTGTTTCCAATTTGTGATGAAGAAATCCACGTGAGTCTTTCAGCAACTCCCTGATCTATGTCAGAACTCTCTTGGAAGCACAAACATTCCAGGTCCTGGCTAATCCCTGCTGAGAAGTCTGAGCCTCTTCTGCCATTTCCAGTTCTATTTATCCTTTCACAGGGCACTCTGTGGCCCCTGTGGTCGGCATAAAAACAGCCTCCCAAGGATGTCCAAAGACTCATCCCAGTAACCTGTGAATATGATAGGCTACATGGCAAAAAGACTTTGCAAATGCAATTAACACTATTATGGGGAATATCCTGGATTAACCAGGGACCTAATATAAGCACAAGTGTCTTTCAAAGGAAAGAGAAAAGCACAAGAGTCAAAGGAGGAGAGGTGGTGTTGGAAGCAGAGGTTGGAGTGGTATTTCTGGAAGGGGACCATAGACCAAAGAATGAAGGCAAGACTCTAGAATCTGGAAAAGGTAAGAAACAGATTTCCTCCCTGGAGCTTACAGAAGACAGGTAGCCCTGGAAGACCAATTTTTTTTTTTTATATCAGAACCATAACTTAATAAATCTGTTGTTTTAAGCCTCTAAATTTGTGTTAATTTGTTATAGCAGCTGTAAGAATCTGCTAACCTCCTAACATGACATTCTTCACCACTCTATTATCCTGGTCATTGCTTAAGACTCACCCTTCTTTTTATCCATTTTCCTTCAGACTCTCATCCCCAGATTGCTCTGTGCTTCCTCTGCTGATCTAACCTCCCACTGATTCTCTTTTTTTTTTTTTTTTTTCAAATTTTTTCAAATCCACTGTTCTCTAGGCTTCCTGCTCTGTTGCACACAGACTCCCCTGTGTTCTCAGGCTCTCCACCAAATGCATTCCCTAACTACTAGCTTTAACTGTGAAATGCTATTTCCTGAGGACACTAACATCCCTAAAATTCCCTCAAGAAGAAGCCTTTATTTTTCTTACATTCCCAAGTATCTCACTACCCAAAATATACAGCTTCTCAAACATTACACTTCTACCCTTGTATAAAAATCCTTGGTCCTTACAGACTACTCATGATTTTTGGCCACATCACTCTTGACTTCTTGTCTTTCTCATCTTCTAGCCTCATGGTTACTGCCTCCTCATTTATTGGAGATTTTAAACCTGGGTCACTGAATTGTATCTCTGCCCCAAGCTCTGCTGTCATCTTGGGGATTTGAGAATTCTTAAGAACAGTCTATCCTAGCCAATCCATTTCTTGATCTCTTATACTCCAGTAACCTTCACGTCCATGCCAGCCATTAATTCCCAAATGCTTACTCTGGGTCTTTCCATCACTTAAAATTTCTCCACCTCTGAAATCCTATATTCAAATACACTATAAACAAGTAAAATAAAAATAAATAAATAAAATAAAAATAACCAGAATTATTATTATCTAACACCACCACACACCCCACCCCAAAGGAAATGTCTGTTCTTCTTATGATGCCTGTTTTAGGAAATGGTAGCACCACCCACACATATGTCTAAGACAGACACCTGGGTACTGTCTTTATTTTTATGTCTGTTTCCCAATTTCCACATCCAATCATTCACTACAAACTGTCAAGTTCAACTCTATCTCTGAAACCTGTCCTTTTCTCTCCAACTCCATCATCATTACACCAAATAACCCTTCCTCTGGATTACTGTTGATTTCTAATTGTTCTCTCTCCAACTAATTCTCTAGTACCCCTCAAACTCAATTCTTTTCAGATTCTAGTTGATCTTTCTGAAATATGGTATGATATGTTACTTCTCTGCTTAAAATCTTTCAAGACTTTCCCATTGTCTTTGTAATAAAGTTCACTTTAATGTATCCTTAAGTAAGTCATTTTACTGCTGTTCACCCAGGTAGCTTCACCTGGGGTACTTGCCACATGCCACATTTTCTCCCTCACCGCCCAAACCACACTCATCCTAAAATAGTGCTGAACTACTTGCAGTTTTCCAAACTAATTTTGCTGTCAGTATCATTTCTAAAGTCTTCTACCTGCTCTTCTCTCTAGCAATAATTCTCTTTTGCACCTTTACTTATCTGATGGCATCGAATGTCCTTTGGATCACAGCTAACCTATTACTTTTTCTGAAAAGCTTTGCTTTATTTTCGCATCCTGCCCCCTCATCTCACCATTGAAAAAGGCTCCCTTTTTATGGAGCAACCCGTACTTATATCTGTTCTAGCACTTGTCATGCTCTACAACAACTGTCTCTTTAGTTCTCTCTCCAACCAGTTCATAAACTTGAGGAAGGACCGTGTCTTTTTTACTCTTAAAGCCTCAGTGGATGACACAGACAGTCTATTGGTAATTGTTACTGAAGCAATAAATTAAGAATAGATTTGTGTTCCTAAATATACTATCTCTCTTTTATTTTCTTTATTAATTTAAGACTTCTTATATTTATCCTTATTGGAGCTAAACTTAACATCTAGATTAAATAATGTCTTAATGCATGTTCATTAAGTTGTTCATTCTGTCTGTTCACATGAGCAAATATGCTTCTTTTCATGACTGTATCTGACCCACACTGGCTTATGGACAGAGTGTACTAATTTATCCATTCTTTGGTCCTGTTTTAAACCATCCCCAGCCACCCAAAGACTTCCTATGTGTCCTGTTTTGCATCAAGCAACCTGAATGACACAGGCATCTGTGTGGTTCCTGAAATATCCCAATTTCACCATCACCAACAACGCTGTTTACCTTCAGAGAAACAGGAACCAACTCACAAGCTGTTCCTTGGTCAGACTGAAAGCCCAGTCTTCCTGTAGAGTGGCTGAAAATCATGTTTATAGACCACAGTACTCTCAGCTGTTCTAAAAGATCAAACAAAAATACTCCCACTGATTCAGACTTTCCAACTACAATGAAAATGGAAGTTACTAAGAAACTCTCAGGGAAACATCCTGATTACATAATGGACTAGTGTTGATCCCCTCATACATAGAATGAGGGGGGCTTCAAACTTTCCAAGTAAGAGAACTCCCTTTTTCCTGCAAAAATATCCCAAGACTCGCACATGGTAAGTAATGTGCTGTTGGTTGATAGATGACAAAAAAGTTCTTATGAATTCATTAGTTCTTTAAGATAAATTTATTCATTATTAATCACAGAATCAATTTACATGTTTTTGAAAAGATTAGAGTACATACATGTGTAAGATGTGTGAACACGTAAACTTACAATAACTGTAACATCTTCTAGACATGACAACTACCCATAGTTTGAGAACGTTTTGCTTTGAAAATCATTAAGATCCATTCTGCCATTAACATTCACTGGTTTTATTAGTTTAGGTAATTCCCATTTACTAGTTACACAAGAGCTTCTCACTCTCCTTAATTCAGCATTTCCTAAACGTTGTACCATGGAAATCTAATGGTTGATTGACAGAAGTATTTCAGAATAAACAATTTTGGGAAATGCACATAGTATTATCCTCTTAGAGATGCTTCATGTGTATAAGTGTATTAAAAGCTCTGAAATATAGTATAGCAAAGAAATGTGTTTATATTGTTTAACTCAGCATTTCCCAAATCTACTTGTCAATGAGCAGTTCCCGCCCCCTCAGTGGAACACCCATTAACATATCATGTCATGCAGCACGGATTTGAGAAAACATGGCTTATAAACACTTTGCTACTGGGTGTGGCACTGTCAGCCAAGACATCTGAGAGCACCACATCCCATCCCACTGGTCATTACAGGCCTTATGGATTCATCCTCAGGTGGAGGCCAAGGCTGAGTAGATGTGCATGATGGTAGGAAAGATTTTAATCTGGGTATGTGGCCACCCATGCAAATCACATACTGAACCAAATTTGGGGCATTGTAGAGATACTGGAAAATCCATTTAACCTCCCAGATTACACTGTAGTTGCGAGTCTTTCTGTCCTAAAAACGTAATCGTGGTCTGTAATTTCTTAGATGCTGACCCTCCAATTCACACAAGGAGGCTGATTCTACAGCGGCAAAGAGAAGCACTACTCCAAGGATGGGTGCTTTCAGTGTGGTGTGATGAATTTTTGGCACAAAAACCTCTATCTCCCTTAGTGTTCAGCGTGTAGTAATCTAGCCTGTTTGCCAGAATAAATGCAGAGGATCTCAGTCATATCCCTGCTTCAGCACAGACATGCTTAATGTCCAAGGCGGGCTAGAGAAGAGATGAGGAAACTCTTCTGGGCGTAGCCATAAGGTCAACAAATTGGAAAAAGCCACAACTCACCCTTGGGAAGGATTAAATACCCTGACATCCTCCAAATTGATTTACCTAGATCAAACCACATGTTAATGAGGCAGGCAAGTTACTCTAATTCATTGTTACTATTCTAAATGCAGAGACCTTTTCACATTAAAAGGGTGGGACCATGGATTCAAATGAGCATCACTTACTTATGGCTTGTCACTCACCCTGCCTGAACCAGTGTCCTCAGAGCTATTTACAATCACTGTCATCTAAACTGCACCAAAAAGAACTGGACATTCAAAGAGCACAGCTCCCAAGAAATGAAGTGAGTTTTCTTCCTCTATTATCTGCACTTCTGAATAGAGGTACATGAATGCTCTTAGCCAGCAAAGTGTAAGCACTTAGATTTCCTCTGGGTGCAGACATTTCTGAGTGCTGTAAGAATTTCTATTATTTGAAGGATCCCCTTGAAAATGTCTCAGTCACTTTTCAACACTGACTCCTCAGCAGCCCTGAAACCGTATTTATACCACAGATGCAATGTCTACAGATCTCAACTCTGTCCAAATCGTGAGTTGGGAAGGAAGGATTTCTTCATGGTTTCATAGCTATCACTGAGCTTTATCTACATGAGAAGGTCGAGTTCCTGCCTATAAGAAGGCAATATTTATTGGTATGTTTATATTATTATCCATACACACACAGTGGTTTGGAATAGTCATCCAGTTAAGTTTCCCTAATAGGTAAATAAATATGTAAATTGAAGGGCCAGATAGTAAATACTTTAGGCTCCCTAGGTCCTATGGTGTATTGCAACTTTTCCACTCTGCTCCTACAGTATGAAAGCAACCATAAACAAAGTGCAGATGAATCTGTGTGACTGTATTCCAGTTGTGGGCAACACTGAAATTTAAACTACATATTTTTTTTATCTCACAAAATGTGATTCTTAAAAAATTTTCTTCAACAATTCAACAATGTAAAAACCACTCTTTGCTGGGGGGGTCATACAAAACAGGTAGCAGGCTGCATCTGACCTATCGCCCATAGTTTATTGACCCCTGCTTTAACCCATAGCTTTGAAAATAAGACATAAAACCTTTTTGCTTACATTTCATTTTTAAGTTTTTCATCAGTATGAACTCATTTCACTTGATTTGGAGAGAAGATCAGTGGAATTATGAAAACACATATAGGACAATTATTGCAATGTAGAAATATTAGGAATTTTACAGTTTACTTTCATAGAGTTAGAGAAATATTCAGAAGTCAAAAAAATCAAGAGACATTAAGATGGTTTTCTTTATTATATACACCTTGAGAAAGATTGCTGTAATTTTTCACTTACTCTTAAGTCTTTGAGTTAAATTTTTCCTAGAAAAATGTACTTTAAGATTCATGATGGACTGTGAATTTTGCTTTCTAGCAAATGACTACTCATTATTCGTAATCCTAGAAAACCCCACAATAAGTTATTTTTCTGGGGTGCCTGGGTGGCTCCATTGATTAAGCATCAGCCTTCTGCTCAGGTCATAATCTCAGGGTCCTGGGATGGAGTCCCGCGTTGGGTTCCCTGTTCAGCGGGGAGCCTGCTTCTCCCTCTGCACCCCCCTGCTCATGTACTCTCTCTCTCTCTCTCTCTCTCTGTCCCAAGTAAATAAATAAAATCTTTTAAAAGATTACTTTTTCTGATTACAAAAGCTATATTTTTTTATTTTAGATTATATGGAAAATGCACAAGAGCACAGATGACTTCAAGCTCAAGAAAGATTGTGTTTAAAACCAAGAGATTTTTATTTTTTTATTTATTTTTTAAAAGATTTTAAAAACCAAGAGATTTTTTAAAAAAATCTTCCCTCATGTATCTATAGCCATTATATAAAAGTTTTTCTGTTGGCAAGTCCAACGTCAAATACACTTGGCTAGAAAGCTTATAGTTTAACCCTGCACACAGAGTCAGGGTGAAGCAAAGGTCTCTACTTCTAAATATTTGTTGGTAAATGTTGCTCCACTGGCTGCTTGGAAATCGGTTTCCATCAGATTAGGTAAAGCCTGCTAACCAAACACAGCAGCAGTTACCACTCCAGTTGGAAAACATCGTGCTTTCCTTCTTCCAGGACCTATGCTGCATCTTTGTCCCTGGCCTCAATCCTTCCACCCTCCATCTTCTTTGGTTTAAAGTATCTTTGGCTTGCAAAGCAGTGTCAGTGAGTTTATTAGTACTTTCCGGGGAGGCCCGCTGTGAGCTGTGGGCTGCACAGGTGTTCATTCTTCCAGAAGGCCCCATCTGTGTGACTACGGCTTCTTTGAGAGACCTCGTTGGTGGGCAGGTAGCTCGAAACAGCACCCCTGTAGCTTCCCTTTAAGGGGAATAGGAGCACTGAAAGGGAAGCCATGGACTTACAGGGCTTTCTTCAGGCAAATTCAGCTCTTTAAAGAAAAATAACACCAATTCTTTGCCTTCAGACCCCTCTTCCCTGCCCCCAATGCACACCCCCAAATCGGACGGGCCAGATGTTTATGAAAACTGCAGTTTCCGCAATCAAAAGTACAACATTTACCATAGCTTTTATCAAAGATTTCAATTCCCCTCATCTTAAGGAAAATGACCCTTTTATTTTGTTGTGGACATAAAATTATGGCCCTGGGAAAATTGGAAGCATTTCTGTTGAGGGAAATCAATTTTCTCACTGCCATATATGATCAACATGTCACAGCCATCACCCAGATAATAATAGTAAAGTACAAGTAAAATGGCTGGTAATACTGGCTTTAAAGGTAGCAAAAGATAGAAGCAGGATAACACCCCCCCACCACCACCACCACCTTTTTAAAGCATGTTTGCAAAAAGGAAAGAAGATTAAGGTAAACCTCTAAGGGTTATTTTTGTTCCCTAATTTTCTTCCTTCCCGCCCCACTTTCTTCCTTTTGCTAGTGCTTTCTAGAGTGTATTTTATTTTGTGTACTAATCGGCCAAAGCATTAATGAAACTGTAGAGATATGTGTTCTTCCTGGAAAAGAGTAAGCACTTTATGTGTAAACCACTCTGGCTCCTTTTCAATCATCCTGTTAATGGGTGGCTAATTGTCAAAAGATGTGACCAGAGCGAGATGACCCAAGAGTGTGTTTAGGGGGGAGGCGATAGGGAAAGTACAGAAGCAGCTTCTTAATTTGGATCCTGCAAACAAAAGGAAACATCAAATCTGACCTCGCTGCTGGAGTGTTAATGGCTTTCTCCCATCGTGCCCCCTGCCACTTAGCATCTTTTGTGCCCCACCCTGGGAAGCTTCCCGGCAGAAGTGTGCATTAGCAGAACTCTACAGTTACAAAATGCTGCTTACTACAGACGAGGGGAAAAACCTTCAGAGTGATTAAATGTTCTTTGGACAAACACATCCACCGCCATAAAAGTGCCATCTTTATTTCAGGCAGGCCTCTCAGTGATGTCCCTGCTGTGGCCATCAGCACAAAGGAGCCTTGGACCCGGAATGTCACTGAAACCCTTCAAAGAAGAGCCAAGCACTCTCTCTCTTTATAGAAAAGTTGGCCCCACACATGAATATGGGAAGATAAAACTGCATTAATTAGGGCCAAGATCATAACTGAGAAAACAGCAGACGAGACTTTAGCAAAATTTGAAATATTTTAAATAGTTTAACCGTTTAGAAACAAACAAAGTAATCATAAACAAATAAACAATAGCAATGACAAGAACTCAACTGCTTATTTAGGGATGAAAATGAGGATGGGAAATAAGAGGAAAAATAATGAAATCTAGGCCAAGAGAACCTCATGGATATCGTAAATGTGTCTGCACAAAGATGTTCTTAGAGGTATTATTTAGAATAAAAAATAACCTATATAGCTAGCAGTAAAGGATTTAGAAAGAGAAAGTGTGGCACATACATCGGATAACATATTTTGCAGCTGTTAGAGATATTGGTTTGGGAAAAAATAATGCTCTAAGAAATATGAGAAAGCATATCCTATACATTTGAGTAAAAAATAATGATAAGAAGTTATAGCCATAGAAAAAAAAATGCATGTTTAGGAAAACACACTAAAACAAAATGATGACAGTATTATGGGTATTCCCTTCTATTCTAATTGGTAATGATTTGGATATTGTATTGATTCGAAACAAAACAAAAACACAGAAAAAGAGAAAAAGAAAAAAGTACCCCAAGAAATTCTTTTTGGTAGGCAAGAACATCATTCAAAAAGGAGCATTCTTTCATCCCCAGATTTTATTAGAATTTGCCCAGTAATTTTGTAGTAAATTAGGAATAATAAAGATATTGCAGGCTCTTTCTAGCCTCAAAGAGGCCATGTCACTCTGCTCCTAACAACAAAGCCCCCAGTGCCCTCCCAAGTCACACTTCTAAACATCATATGGGTATTTCCAGAGGTGCTTATTTCCAGAGGTGACATGGAATTTGCAGATCCTACACAAAGCCTACCGTTCAATGACAGTTAAGTAGATAACATCTGCACTCAAAAATCATCTCTTTTTCCCTCACTTATTTTATAACCTTTTCTCCAAAACCTGCTTTTCCTTATACAGTGAATGTGTGAGTAATTCATCTGCAAGTTTCTAGCTAAATGTGTCTTCTTTTGAAATGAACAAGAGTTGTCTGAGGTATCCATATCCTGGCCCATTTCCTGTTCTCACTTCCCCAAGTGGGTGGGTTATCGTCAGGTCATGGTGCAAGTTCTATATCAGGAAGCTAGCTAACCTAATGGAGGACACTGGGTGCCTGTTGGCCCACTTAGCACTGTGGCTGGTCAGGCTCTCAACTCTCCAGATAGTGGGTGGACCATGTGTTGGAAAAGATCAAACTCAGTGGCTTATTGGAGTGGAATGGTTGGGAGAGAGGTGTTCAAAGAACACTTCCTGTCAGTAAAAGCACATCGATAAAAATAAATCAATGCCCACTTGTTTTCTAGGAATCTGCTTCATATTCAGCAAAGGCTCCCATTACACTGCATTTCTAATCAAGTAACCTAGAAAAGATGTGTTTTAAGCTAGAGTAAAATATCCTGAACAAGAGCATTGTTCGGAGATGTTGAATCTTCCTTTGTGTACCAAACTATAAAGCGAAGATAGACTCAGCTATAAACAAACGAAAATACTCTGTGATGTATTTGGGAAATGGATGGTGAAGAAATCGCATTGGATTGGATAACTTAAATTTGATTCTTGACTTATTAGTCTGCCTTCTGTGTGGCTTCGATTATGTCTTCCCCTTTTAGGGCCTTAGTTTTATTACTTGTAAAACAAAAGGATTGAACTGGATCAGGTGACTCTACCTCTCACATATACCACCACTTACCTATGTAACCCTTAGGATAGACATTGCTAATCAATTGTGGCTCTTTCTTGCTGAGCCACGCTGAGGCCTCGGAATCCATTTGATGGTGCTCCTGACAGCCATTATTAATCAATAAGTTTAAATATAATGCATAAAACATCCCCATTATGGGCCAAAATGAGTTCCTAAGTCTCTGACCCTCCATGACCCTATATATTTTTTTCTCAGTTCTTAACAGAAGAGAATTAAGACCTTTTCCTCTAGATATCTAGACCACAAGTCCTTTGATACTTTGTAGGCTTCAGATCAACTTTGCCCCAAATTTACATATAAGTGGTACTATGTTTCAAGAATTACTGTACTAAAATCACCAACTTGTCCAAATTCTATTTCCTTCTTTAGTAACCCATTTGTACTAAAGGCCGATAGCTAGTGTTTCTTTGTCTGGCTTGAGTTACCTGGCAATCTCTACCACTACTGTCTTATAAACTGCAGTAAGAAGGCATGCATTATTAATTCTTGTAAGTGCAGGGTGATATTCATTAATTCATAATTTTAATAGTAGACATTCAGTGTTATACATAATTTTATTTTCTTCCCAAATCCATAAAAAAGAGTAATATTGATCCTTTCCATAGATCAGCTGTTATGTATTTCAGAATCCAGCTGAACTGCTGCATTATATGTTCATGCTATGAAAATATCACGTCTCTTCTTCAAAACCTGAGGTCGCTCCACTGACTCACTGGGTCCAGACTCATTGCTTTGTGCTTTATAGCCTGTTATTAGTTGGATTTATCATTGTGCCCTCATGTCTCATTATTTATCTTTCCACC
>RCUC01160224.1:0-74006 GCA_003697995.1 Taxidea taxus jeffersonii | reverse complement strand
AAAGAGCTTAGCAAACTCAACACCCAAAGAACAAATAATCCAATCAAGAAATGGGCAGAGGACATGAACAGACATTTCTGCAAAGAAGACATCCAGATGGCCAACAGACACATGAAAAAGTGCTCCACATCACTGGGCATCAGGGAAATACAAATCAAAACCACAATGAGATACCACCTCACACCAGTCAGAATGGCTAAAATGAACAAGTCAGGAAATGACAGATGCTGGCGAGGATGCGGAGAAAGGGGAACCCTCCTACACTGTTGGTGGGAATGCAAGCTGGTGCAACCACTCTGGAAAACAGCATGGAGGTTCCTCAAAAAATTGAAAATAGAGCTACCTTATGACCCAGCAATTGCACTACTGGGTATCTATCCTAAAGATACAAACGTAGTGATCCAAAGGGGCACGTGTACCCGAATGTTTATAGCAGCAATGTCCACAATAGCCAAGTTATGGAAAGAACCTAGATGTCCATCAACAGATGAATGGATAAAGAAGAGGTGGTATATATATACAATGGAATACTATGCAGCCATCAAAAGAAATGAAATCTTACCATTTGCGACGACATGGATGGAACTAGAGGGTATTATGCTTAGCGAAATAAGTCAACTGGAGAAAGACAACTATCACATGATCTCCCTGATATGAGGAAATGGAGATGCAACGGGGGTGGGGATTAAGGTGGTAGGAAAAGAAAAAATGAAACAAGATGGGATCGGGAGGGAGACAAACCAAAAGAGACTCTTAATGTCATAAAAAAAAAACTGAGGGGGTGGGGGAGGAGAGGGGTTGTGAGAAGGTGGTGGGGTTACATTATATGTTTAAATAAAAAAGCTTAAAGAAAAAAAAAGAAAAGAAAAGAAACTCATTAATTAACAGCTCAGATGAGGAAGTAAGCTGCAACTCATCTAATGATATTATCACTTGTTTCAAAGACATCCCTCGAAAAATGTTGTCTTCTTGATACCAAGAATTTCTCATCAGGGGAAATGTCAAGAAGAAAATGTGCTCACCTCCACATGAGAGAACAGCAGATTGCAATTTCCAAGATAGATAGCATAATTCCAAGAAGATAGGGTAATTCCTATTCTAGCTTGATTTTTTGCACCTGGAAACTCCCTTCTGCAACTTAACAGGGCTCAATATTAACCACTTGATTTGTTCTAACTCAAGTTGGATCACAATGAACAAGTACAAGACTACTGCAATAAAAGTGAATACCAAACTTTCTCCTATTACTATCCATCCTCTTTAGCATTAAAATAGGCTTTGACTTTAGTCAACCCACAAATTTTCATTGTACATCTAGAATGTACTAGGGGTTAGGGTTACAAGTGTGAATAAGACAAAAATCCTTGCTTAAGGATTTACACTTATGGATGCAGGAGTTGAAAGGAGTGAGGGGGGAAATGGTAAATGCATATGCAAATAATCACATTTCATGTACTAGTTAGTGCTGTGAAGAAGATAAAGTGATGATATGATGGCAAGCAACTAAGGGAAGGAAGATGAAACGAATAAGATGATAATCAGTGCTCAGGTAAATGAAGGGGAGGCTGCTTCAGCTAAAATTATGGGACTCACCATTCTGAGGTCAGAGAGTTGGTAAACAGCTAATCTGAGGTCACAGATGGGCAGGCTGGGACTACCATCTAAGTCTTTTGGCCCTATGATATATAATGACTATATAATTTATTATTGTTATCACTTTGTTGAACTAACATTTGTTAAGTGGAGCACAGGGTGTCAGGTGGTGGGTGAGTCATGGTTCAGTGACAGACCTCAGGAGAAACCAAAATAGATAAGTTTATCATTCATGGATCCTGGAGGGAGTACCTGGGATACCACAAGGAGCCACATGGGTAGGTGAAAGCAAAGTGCAGATGGACAGAGAGACAGGACCTGGAGCAAATGCCTCTAATAGTGTCTTTGGGTGGGATGCTTTGAGGTTCCCAGACTGGAACCAGACTTGTCAATTCAAACTGAAAGAGCAGGGTTTTGGTCAGCTACAAGGTGGTCATATCTAGAGGATGGAAAAGGCATAGACGTGCTTGCAGGCAAGGGAGACTGTTGACCTCAAGATCTTCCAGGGAAGTCCTATCAGGAACTCATGTAGGCTTGGAACTCTGCAGTCTACCTAGCCAAACAAAATGGGTGCCAAGCAAGCAATGTTATGGAGTAGCTGAGCTAAACTCTCAACAAGTGTCCAACTTGGACACTTCTGAGAGTGAAAGGAAGATCTATTAATATTTACTTCAAAACAACAGGCATAGATAGGACCATCTTTGGTAAATTAAGACATGTAGTCATGCTAAATTTATTTAGCTAAATTTAGTCTTGCTAAATTTTGAAGCAAAATACTCTGTTATTCTTTATAAAATAATAAGATGATAATAACTTAAAGATGTCATTTATCTTTGGAGATATTTGGATTTTTTCACATATATTATTTAATCAATTTTCTTGAGGAGAAGGGAATTCCTCATACATAACAGACCTATTCCAAATGAAGAGGCAAAATACTTCACAAAGATTTCAAAAAACACCCATACATTTTACAAATCCAATATGAAAACTTTAGAGGCCCATTTAAATTAAATACAAAGAATTTGAAAGAAAATAAGTATAAACATAAAATTAGCAAATATTGACTAAATACATAATAAACACCAGGCACAGTGCTGCATTCTGGGAGACAGAGATGAATAGAAACCCATTGCCCTGGAGAAGCCCTATTCAGCCAGCTAAAAATACTGCCTAAAACACTATGAGTCACAAATAAAGAAAGAAAAAAAAAGGAAAAAAATCAATAAAGAGCAAGGGTGGTTTCTACCTTTTGGATCCTCTGTTCTGTAATCTGAAAGTGGGAAGACTTTCAACAGTGGAGGGTATGACTGCTGATTGGCCACTTGTTCTACTGCTCCCATAATATCCACATGTTCCTGCAAAAGGAATATAATAGTCCCATTACCTCCATAGTCACAGCAATGTTTTGAAGAGGGAATGCAGGGGTGAACACTATTATGAGAAAGCTCTCTGCAGGCAAACCTTGAGGATTAAAAACTCCTCTTGGTTCCTCCAGCTTCTAGCTTTATTCCTTTCTTCTCTGCTAGAGAGAATATCCAGTACCTACTTCTAGATTTCTTGTCTACTACAAAAATCTGCCCTCAAGGACAAATTTGATATATATCCAATTGAATCAGTTGGCTTCCCATCCCTGTGTATTTTCATTATAAGTCTTACTGCTCATTTCTAAAGGAAGGCTTTGTCCTGGTTAGAGGAATTTCGGAAATCTTGGAGAGACAATGAATGAGGAGTCCTGAGACGCAAGGTGCCTAGCCTGATGAAGTGTAAAGCTTGCAGAAGGAAAGATTAAATTCAAGATATTTCAGGGAGAAGAGCAGTCTAATATCCTGAAAGTCCTTGAGAGACAGCCAAGAATGTTGGGAGATGAGCAGAAAGAAGGTGGTGGAGAGAAAGCAAAAGGAAGTCAAGGTTGACATTGTGAGTAATTCCACTTTCTCCCATTTCTGACCACTGCTAATGCAAAAGTTGTTTCTAAAATTTTTCTAAGTCACTCAACAAGCTGGCTAGGTTAATAAATCAGAAGTTATAAAGAGCTGGTGTTTATTTTCCAACAAAAGCAATGGGAACACAAACTTTGAAGACATGTTACCCCATTCATTCCTTATTGACAGGAGATAATGAACCAAGACCTTTAAGGCAACCTGGGAAAGTGGAGCCTGCCACAGCCTGTAAACCCAGAGGCTTCTAGTTCAAAAACAATGTGTGTCAGCCTGGCCTAACCTCCTGCACATTATATAACTCAACTCCCTCACGTGTACTTCAGGGAAAGAGAAGAAATCCAATCAGGGTTTGGTTGTAAAGATTTTTTTTCACTGAGTGCAGCAGTGAACATGTACTGAGAAAAGTCAATATGCATTTGTCAATTGGCTTGAAATGAAAGAAAGTCACAGTGGGAAGACCGTGGTGAGTTGTAACCTGCCCATTCTTCCACTTCTGTGAAGTACCAGCCAGAGCTGTGGGAGAGGATGGTCCAATAAACACTCTGATGATCTCGCCTCTTCCTTGCAAATCACTCAAATGAAACCTCCTGCGTTGATGCAGAGGAGAGATACCTCATTGCCAAAAGAAGAGGGCAAATTTAGGGGGTGGGGAAGGAGCTCAAAGCATAAACAAAACAGTTGCATCCATGACACCCACATTTTTTCATTCACTCTTTCAGGCCTTATTCATTAAAACAGTGAATATTTATTGATTTTTCCACTCTGGATCAGGCATTGTCTTGGGCATGTGAACTCAATACCTGTCCTCAAATTTATGATGCATCAAGAGGGGAAGACAGGCAACTCAGTGATGTAAGTGTGTCTTGACAAGGAAGATCAGGGGTTGTTGTGGGAGCCCAGTAGAGGAACACCCAGCCAAAACATTAGGAGGGAGGATCAGGTGAGGCTTCCAGGGGAGGTGTTGTCTAGCCTGAGACTGAAAAATGAGTATGATTTATTCAATAAAATTTCGGGAGTAAGTAAGTAGTGGTGTTGGTAGGAGTTTTCAGGAAGGGGAACAGTGTATGCCCAGAGGCGAGAGGCCAGAGACCTTTTTTTCCAATATTGGCAGATTGTTCCCCACATGGTACTAGAGGCAATGTGATATATTAAGATGGACCAGAAACATCTCCAGGAAAATGAAGACCTTAAAACCTAACAAATAAGATGGTTCCAATAATGGTTATAAGGCAAAGCATAATTTATATGCCAAAGATCTGTTAGGTTTTGTCAGCTCAGTTTATTCAGTCATCCAGACCACTCTCTCCGTAACTCCCACTCTCAAGAATAGTCCTTGGATTTGTGTTAACCAAAATAATCATTTAATTGATGATTTTCTTGTTCCAGTTCTTATGCTATCATAAGAGGGGGGAAGAATGAAAGTCATTCTGTATTTGTATACTTACTTGAAAAATGGTCAGTTCAATGGATAAAAGAAAGCCTTATTGTATCTCAATAAGTCAACATTGACTTACTCTAATCAGCCCAGTAAGCTGAACTCCTATAACTATTACCACCCTGTCCTCTTTTTTGGTACTTACTCTCAACTACCTTATGTTGTAATGGTTAGGGGGCAACAGTGACTATATCAATCAGAACACATTGAAAAGTCTACTGTGGAGAAATCTTCTGTTCCCTAATTTCTGTGTTTCCTGCTCAGTATCTAACACAGCAATTTGTATTTCAGAAAACATTTGTTCACTCATTATTAGCTCATTGTCATGAGAGTGTCTGAAAATAAAGAAGAGTAAATATTTGAAAGGTACAAACACCTAGGAGGAAGAGTCAGGCATTGGCCATGAATCAAAGACATAGAAGTGCGGAGGTGCAGCTGACCCAGGAAATTGGCTCCTGAATGTTAAGTAATGCTTTCAATCTGGTGGGTTAGGACTATCCCATTCCAAGGATTACTAAAACTCTTTTGGGGCCCTCTAGATGCCATCTGGCCTTAAGTAAGGCTGGAAAGGAGATCTCAGGGAGTACTATAGCCTTTCTCTGGCCCCTGATAAATGAGCAGCTGACCTGGTTTTGTCTTTTCCATCTCAGATTTCAGTATGACTCAATTGGCCTGGAGCTCCAGTGAAATGCAGTCTGCCTTGAACTCTGGTGTCCTGCCTCATGGCCTGAAGTCTAGCAGCCAAGTCACCATGGCAGCTCAGATTCTTGGCCTTCTAACTTTCCCTTGTCAGAATCTGGTCATGTAATGAAGTACAGCCTCTGCTCTCCTGGCAGTTTCCAGCATCTGCTCCGTTTCACTTGCATTTACTCCACTGGCTTTTGACAGGTCACTCTCTACATGAAACCACAGTCAAAACTCAGATCTATGAGGTTCTGAAGGGCTTTCTCTGGGAACAAAAGAGAAGCCAACAACAAACCAACCAACCACTGAAGTAGAGTATTTAGGGGCAATGTTCCTGGTTAGGATGTCCTTTCTCCTGCCATGTCACTTCCCTTGCTCTTCTTATCTGGTCTTCTTCCCAAGGAGATGCTAACCAAGCTCTGAAAAGCAACATAAGGAGGGGCGAACTAGAGAGCTTGGGGAATATGCAACCTGAATTAAAGGTTTTAAATAAATGAGAGGTTGCTTTATAGCTACATGTAAAGATTGGTCTTATCTTATAGATCTAAAAATCTCCTTTAAAGTGTTGTGGAAAGGCTATGGGCTTTTAGCTTCACCAACTAGTTGTTGGAAAGTCATATTATATCTCTATTTACAATCAGAGTTTAGAGTCCTCACTTCAGAATCAGGATGCAAGCACTGCATTTCAGACCACTCTTCAACGGAGGAAAGCCACTCCCTTCTCTATGCCCGGTCTCCCAGAAACTTATTATGGTTCTTAACATTACTCACCTTCTCTTGTCACCCCAGAAGAAAACAACAACCAAATCAATTAGGACAGAATATTCTAGACTAGTCTCACTGTGTACTATTGTGATAAGAGAGTCAAGCACTATAAAAGCAGGTTATAAAAAACAAAACAAAACAAAAAACTTCCCCTGTAATTACAAATTAGGTTTCCTAAACCAAAATTATACTTTCAACACATATATCTGAAACATAAACGATTCTCTTGTGGCCAGGTTGTGGGGGAAAGTAGCTAAGTTTGGTGTTAATACTCTCCTTGGGGTTATATATATATATTTTTTTAATCACTAGGGATGGCTGAGTTGCTAAGCTCATTTGAGATTAGAAGTGTTTTCAAACTGCCTCAGTGTGCACACAAGTCAGAATTTGTCCCCATGGGACAGCTGGCTCTTAACTGCAATTCTTAATCAGGCTCCTTTGGGGCACTGCCATGTCACAGTTTCATGTACATCATTATCAAGCCTGATTTTTGCCCTATGGCTGCAACAGCTGACTTTTGACCTACCACATTTTAACTTTCAGAACCAAGTCACATTTTTTCCAGGTGAGATTTTTGGGAACATGGCATAGAATTTGGGTAAAATATTTCTTTGACCTTTACATTTCCTGAAACCTTGGGAAATATGCCCTTCTTCTCATGGGATGACCACCACCATGGGATGACCACCTGGCAAAGAGGAACTTTCAATGTAAACTAGGGGCATAAGGGTTGGTGCTTACAAATTACAGGGCTGTTTAAAATCAAATCTTAGGACGGAGTGGGCAGAGTAAAGAGCTCTCCTCCTTCTCTGCTCACCTTCTGTCTTTAACAGATTCTCACTTCTCAGCAGCACCACACTTGACTGAAAGTATGAATCCCATTTTTTTCAAGGAGTATAGCCACAACATCCAGGTCTTCCTCAATGTCTCCTACTAATAAAAGCTCATATACTTTAGGCAGCCTTTTTTTCATCTTTTCTAAGAAAACAAGGAAGTTGGTGATCAGGGTGTCCATAAGAAATAAGTGACTAGGCTGATATTCAAATGCTGACATCTCTATCATGAGGCATAAGACTCAAGAGGGCTGGAGGCTGGATTTTTCAGTGCTCTGAAGATTTTCCAGCCAAGCTTCTGGCTCTGCTTTTGCACTCACCTGGGGAAAATAATCCAGTTTCAGACTGAATGAAGCCTGGAGTGATATAATGTTGGGATTTACATGTGCAGGAGAGGGAAAGTGTAATGGTGATGGGGTGTGTGTCTTGGACCAGTCCCATTCTAGAAGTATTTAAGAATACCAATGACTCATACTACCCTCTCCATCCCACCTTGGCTAAATAATGGCTGGCAAGATGGCGGGAATGAAACCAAAATTTTAAGAAAATTTATCTTAATTCATAAAAGAAAGTCCATGACTTTTCAAGTAGAAAGAACAAAGTAGTAAGGGAAAGTGGCTCTGCAAAGAAAGCCAACAAGTATGATAGAGCCTCTCAGACAGATATGGAGTTTGGTCGCTAAGAGAACTTTCTTTCTTTCCCAGGAGGGGGATAGCAAAAAGGTGAAATCAGAGAGGAGAAAAGCTGATGGGGCTGCTGGAAATTTCTCAAATACACGCAGTCACCATGGGACCAATTTAAATTTTTTTCACTGTATCACCAAATTTCTTCCTCTCTGTTGCATTACCCCTACTCAGAAAATACACAAACATGCCCTAATAGGATCTCTCTTCAAAATTAAAATATCTGTCTGATTGTATCTCTACTTTCTGCTCACCTTCACAAGAGAAAACTCCAGAAGATTGGTGCTATCACTATTCCCTCATTTACACTCACCTTTTAGCTTTCCGCAGTAACTCATCAGTGCAACCTGGCTTCACCCCCATCACTCCACTGAACCCATTCTCAGGAAAATCAGTGGTGACCTCCACATTGCCAGATACAAAGAACATATTTTGTCTTCTCTCTTCGATGAAACTATCTCCTTTCTTGAATTCTGTGACAATATCCTCTTCTGGGTGTTTCTCCCTCCCTCATTCTAACTCTCTTTTGCTTGCTTTTCCTCCATTATCTAAACTTAAGCACCAGTATTCCCTGGAGTTTTGCCTTGGATTCCCTTCATTTTTCTTCATACAGCAGCTTCTGAGTGATTTCATCCATTCTGATTGTTTTAATTACTATCTCTGTGCTAAACATTCCCTCTTTTATATTTTTGGCCCACACCTTTTCTCTGAGCTCCAGACCTCTTCCCCCAACTGTTTATATAGCTTCACAGCCTCATGGTCATCTGAGAACTAACATTCCCAAGCCCCATGTCAGAAAATAACATCATTAGCTATTTAATTGCTAAAGTAAGAAATCTAAGTGCCATCCTTTTTTCCTCTTTGTCCTTCTCACCTTCCACATCTAGTCCATCTTAATCCTGATTATTTTATCTCTAACATGAATCTCAGCTCTGTCCATGAAGCTCTATCTCCAATGAACCACCCTGTTTCAACCATCATTCTCTTTTGCCTCTTGGCATGTTGCCTTGCTTCCATTGTCATCCATCTTCTACCAATTTTCTTTACAGCAGCTAAAATTATCTTCCTAAACATGTAAATCAAATCACATTGCCTTTCTAATTCAATTCCTTGGATGAATTCCCAATGCATTTAGAATAAAATCTGGACACCTGCAAGGCCCTAAACGATCTCAGTTTATTTCTTTCTTGTACCTCATTCCAGTTTTTCTCATCCTTACTTTCAAGCCATAAAATAAATTATCATTATTCTTCATCATAGTCCCCTGTTTATTTCCTTCATAGGGCATGTGGTAGGCTGAAAAATACTCCCCCACCAAGATACCCATGTTCTAACCATTAGAACCTGTGAATGTTGTTTTATGTGGCAAAAAGGGACTTTACAAATGAGATTAGAGATTTTGAGATGGGGAGATTATCATTATCTTGGGTTCTTCAGGTGAATCCTAGATGCCATCACAAATATCCTTATCAGAAGGAGGTTGCAGAAGATTTTGCCACAGAAGAGGAAGAGACGGTGTGAGTATGGAGGTAAAAATCAGAGTGATATGACCACAAACCACATCAGTGAATGTCAGCAGCATTAGAAGCTGCAAGAAAAAAAGAATGGATTCTTCCTAGAAATTCCCAAGAGAGTAGAGCCATGCTGACACCTTGATTTCAGCCCAGGGCACCTAATGGAATTTCAGAAGTGTGTGAGGATAAATTCTTATTGTTTAAGCCACCAAGTTTGTGGCAATTTGTTATGGCAGCCACAGAAAAATGATTCAGACGTCATAATTTGTGATGATTTTATCTATTTAGTTGTTCAGTTTTGTCCTCCCTTAATAGTCTGCAAGCACTCTGAGAGCAGAGATTAAATCTGTCTGTGTTGTTTGCCATTCTATGACCAGTATTTGCCATTGGTAGAAGTTCAATAAATATATCTTGAAAGGATGGTTTAATTTCTTTCAATTAGGTGTTACACTTTAAAAGACCATCCAAAGTCTTAAAATTCAGTCTTTCATTTAAAGGTTGAGATCTTTAGTATCAATCAGAGAGGCAGACAACTTCTTACTATCTTACCTCTACTCAACCCAAATCCAATCACCTATTGTTCAATCCTCAGTACGTATAATTTTCTCAAACATCACCCCGATTCCACCTTACTCCAAACCATTAGAATCTCTTCTTGGATTACAGAAAGCCATTCTTAACTCTCCTTTCTCATTTCTAATATGATCACTACACAGCCTTGAGAATAACCTTGTAAAATAGATTGGCCACATATGCTCTTGCTTAAAGTCCTTAGTGACTTTTTTGAACAAAATTCTTAACATGGTCTACAAATGCCTTTATTGTGTCTCCACTTGTACATCTTCAGCATATCATCACAACATCCACTTCCCACCTCCTTATAGTAGCATGGAGACTTCTTTATGTCCTCTTTATTCATCTTACCCCTTCCTATTAATAGCCTTGACACATATTTTTTTTCCCTCTCTATCTCTCTCCATTTTCCTTGGTTTCATGCACTGAATGTTTGTGTCTCCACAAAATTCATATATTGAAGACTTAACCCCAGTGTGATGGTATCTGGAGGTGGGGCCTTTGGGAAATAATTAGTTTAAGATGAGGTCATGAGAGTGGGGTCCCCCATGGTAGGATTAGGGTTCTCAGATAAAGGGGGAAGACACTAGATCTCTCTTTCTTTACACTATATGAAGACACAACAGAAAAAAATGATTTGCAAGCCAGGAGAAGGGCTTTCACCAGGAACTGAATCTGCCAATGATCTTGGAATTCCCAGAGTCCTGACCTGTGAGAAATAGATGTCTATTGTTTTAACCATCTAATCTATGGTATTTTGTTATAGTAGTCCAAGCTGACTAATATACCTGGTTATTATTAATATCTTTTACCAGACTGTACAAAGAGGGCATGAGGGTGGGAAACATATATTTTTTAAAGTATATTACTATTTTCACAGAATTTAGCAAAGTGTCTAGTATAACATTTTCAATATTCTCAGTTGCTGAATAAGTGAATGGAGGGAAAAATAATGTTGTAATTTTTCTAAAACACTTTTTTATGATGAATTTATATATTTCTAAGTGTTTTTATACATTATTGCATTTAATACTCTTAGAGATCCTGTGATAAAGACAAGATAGGTAATCCAATTTTTTGCATTTTACAAGATGAGGAATTAGTTCCTCAGAAGGTTTAAGTGACTTGCCTATGCTTGTATGGCTAGTAAGCTTTAAAAGACATAATTATATTATACACAAGTACACATAATGACCTCCATTTTGTGTACAAGCTTATACATACTATGTCTTGAGCATAGCATGTTGGGCAATTTGCTAAACATTGTAAATGCATAAATTCATTTAATCCAGAAAATAATCTTATAAGATGGATACTATTTTATTCCCATCTCAAGGATGAAGAAGTTGATCTTTGGTTGAGTAATTTTTTCAAACAAAAAACAAAGAAACAATAAAAGAACAAACAGCTATTACATAAGAATACTGAGAATTAAACATAGGTCTGTGTGATCCCAAAGTCCCAAGCTCTTAACCACTCACCTGGAAGATTCTTATTTTAATTCTGAGATGTTTCAAATATACAAAGAAGTATAAAAATAATAGAACCCATTAAGTCATCACTTGGTATAAGAAATAAAACAGCACAAATAAAAGTAATGTCTCCTAAGTCTTTTATCATATTCTCTTCTCTCACTGATAGAGCTAACTACTTACCTGAATTTATTTTATTATTTTAATGCATGTGTTTATACTTTTGCTATGTATGTTCATATTCTTAAATAATGTATGGCATTGCTAGCATACTACATAAATGTTGTTGACTATCTTCTTCTGCAACATCCTTTAATTGTTTATAATATACATCTTTGTGGATATATGTGGCTCTCCTTCACTTATGTTAAGAGTTAATTCCAGTAAAAAGTTGGGTTTATACCAAGAAAACCAATTAACCTTTTCAGAGAGGAGGATTTCTCTATTGTTCTAATCCATGTATTAGAGAAGAAACGTGAAGGGAAGAGTATTCTGTGTAGCTTCCATCCCCCGACTTCACTATACCAATGTAGCATTGAGGTTGAAAAAATTGGTAATTGCTCTGTTCATCTCAAAGCCTGATCCAATGCTCATGGTCAATGAGAAGATGCCTTTGAGCAGCCCTTTGGAAAATGCCCTACTTATCCAGATACTTCACAAGCCTCCTCTGATGAAGCACTAAATCCCTCTTTCTAGCATACCTTAATTCCACAGAGGGCTACTTCAAATTTTGATAAGATTTTGGATGTAGTGTTTTTTGGAAACCAAACCTTTGAGGGAGTTTAAGCTTCTTCATCAATTAACTGGTTGTTAAAGAATCAATTATGTGGAACTATCACCTTTTTTTTTCTTCCAACTAGTGGGATTTTTGATGCAAAGAAGACATGGTCGTAGAATCCATGGAACACTCCTCAGGCATTGCCTTATTTAGCTTGGAGAGACTGCACTTGCAGGAAAAAAAAGTACAGCAGATGGTTGTTTTCCATGACACAAATGTATAAAACATTTGGTCTTAAATTCTCTTTCAACAGCTGGTATTTTGAATCTGAGTTCTGGGTTGTATCATTAATTCAAAATGCTTGTGATACTGTTCAATGCATGTATCCATTGGCTATAACACTTTTCCTTAATTGTGCCTATTGGCTAAAGCAACTTCTTCACAGGATTTTCACTCCCTAAAAAAATATACTGGCCCTATTAAGTGAAGCAAAAGCCTATTAATTGGGCGATTATTATATGTCATCCTGTCAGTTAATTGGAATATGGAGTCACTCTGTAATCAGGATAGGTCTCTATATAGTTGCATATTTGTAAAAACGTAAAGAAAATTTGAATGTGAAAGAAATAATGAGTAGTTACTTTTAAATAAAGGCTTGAACTGAATCTTGCTTGGTTATTCTTCAAGTAAAATTTTCCTTCCCTTTGCATAATAGCATTAAGTTTAAGTTGAAGCCTGGCTCAAAAGAAAAATGAAGAAAAGGAGGGAAATTTCCATCCATTCTCAGTAAATTAATACCAGTAAAAGAAAAGTCCAGTATGGATATTTCTCTAAGAAAAACTTCAAAAATTGCTTTTTAGGGTTGCCTGGGTGGCTCAGTGGGTTAAAGCCTCTGCCTTCCACTTGGGTCATGATCCCAGGGTCCTGGGATCTCTCTGCTCAGCGGGGAGCCTGCTTCCTCCTCTCTCTGCCTGCCTCTCCGCCTACTTGAGATCTCTCTCTCTCTCTGTCAAATAAATAAATGAAATCTTAAAAAAAAAATTGCTTTTTAGTCCATGTCTCTGGAAAGGCCTTTTAAGAAGCCCAGAGACAGGGGCACCTGGGTGGCTCAGTGGTTAAGCCTCTGCCTTCGGCTCAGATCATGATCCCAGGGTCCTGGGATCGAGCCCCGTGTCGGGCTCTCTGCTCAGTGGGGAGCCTGCTTCCCTTCCTCTCTTTCTGCCTGCCTCTCTGCCTGCTTGTGATCTCTGTCTGTCAAATAAATAAATAAAATCTTAAAAAAAAAAAAGAAGCCCAGAGACAGACTGACCATAGGAATGAACACAAGACAACCCATTTTGTACAAGTTAGGTGAACCTTACTAAATATATCCAATCAAATGATGAGTGTTTTGTTCCAGATACCTGCAGGTAGAAATGTGTCCTGACATTGGCACTATTGTTTGCTCTTGTCTGGGATGTTTTCACACTTAATTCCCTACCTTCATCCTCCCTCCCCTCCCCTTTCCCTCTTTTATTCCTTGCAGTCAAAAAAGATTCATAATGGAATGTTGACTTGGTGATCTCATCCCAAGGTCCTGTCTATTTAGACACAATAATTTGAAGAGGAAATAAAACTGGTCATATTGGGAAAGGAAAACTAATAAAAAGGTTTCAGTCAGTCACTTAAAAGGAATAAACTAAATTCAATCTCTGTTTCATTCCCAAGCTGGTTTGTACATGTAGGCCAAGCCTGGGTAATAACACAAACCTAATAAATTGGGGTTCTGTTCCTGACTCAATATGTAGCTGAAAGGTCCTCTTACTGGGGTCCTTTGCTATAGTCATTTCTGGAATGAAATGTGGCAGCTATCTCACAGCTGGCTAACATCATGGATAGGTGGTGACAATAGGAAGTGACAAATAGCCTTTTAAATTTCAACTGTCAGGTTGATGAAGGAAGAAGAATGCATTCCAAAAAAAACTTCAGGTTGGAATCTGGCTAAAATTTTGTATTCAACATTCCTAATATTAATCAAAAGGGGTCTAAGACACTAACTAACCTCAGAAATTCAAAGTTACAGATTAACCCCTTCAGAAAACTGGAATTGCTTCCTCAATACATAATGAGACAATATAACAAAAATTCAGGAATGATAACTTCTGACAAGGAACATATTTTTCAATGAAAGTTAGTTTTTATATGTATTTTCTGGTGGTTAATTTAAAAAGAGAGAGAGAAGTAACATTTACTTAACATCCATCTTGTGTTATGGTACTGGGAGATTGACATATATAACCCCATTAAATTACCACAACAGTTCTATGAGCTCCTGAAAAGAGAAATTAATGTCCTTACCAAGGTTTCATTTCAGAGTTCTACAAAGAAAGACCTAGGTTACTTTCTAACACTAAATGAGATGAAACTTTCTGATAAAATGTAATAAAGAACAGGTAATGCTCCCATATAAGTACCCTAGACAGAGATGAGCTTTTGAACTGAAACAGAACTTGACAACTCTCCTAGTTGCCAACTCATCCAGTGAGGGAGATACCAGATAGTCTTGGAGGGACAAAAGGATTCTCTGTGCACAGTAGTAAGGAAGAGGATGTTTCAGTGAGAAAACTGAGTGAATTAAGCAGTCAAGCCCTTAAGAGGATCCAAAAAAGATTTTATTTGGAGCTGAACTACAAGATCATTCTAAGACTCCCGAAGATAAATTGCCCTTGGATCCTCAAATCTGGATAAAATTTAATTCCATTCAATTGACATTTATTAAAAATTCTTCACTATATGATACAGTGGAATCTATAATAATCATCAAAGTGTGATTTTTTTCTTTCAAATAGCTTTCTATGTAGCTATTATTTATAATTTGTGTGGGGAGAAAGTAGAGCAGGAGGAACTCGAGGGAAGAACTAGGAGATCTGCTTGACCACCATAGCTAATGTTAAAAATGGTTTAAAACAGCTTCAAATAAGTAAATTTCAGTCATTCCAGTAAGTTCTTCCAGTGAACTTTACTATTAGCAATAATCATGCTTTGGATAAACCTCATTGGCTATGATACTGCCACCATGCAAAGCTGCAGTGAACTTTTCTAATTAAACAAATAATCTGGTAACAATTTCAATAGTTAATAGATAAGGAAACTGGGGCTCTGAACAGTGAAGTGACTTGCCCATTCCCATGGCCTGTCAGAACCAGACTCGTCTTTGTTGCATCCAACATGGTTTCTCCGATACCACTTGGCCTCACTGTGCCAAATTATTTCTCAACCCACTCTGAACCATAATCATTAATTAAAATTATGGTTTAGTGTAATTACTTACTTGTGATTTTAATAGTTTGGTCAATTGTTTCAGTGATTGTCCAGTTTAGTCCAAATGATCAATCCTTTAGCCTTAGGTAGACTCAGCTTCCAAAATTTATCTCCTCCTAGCATTCCAAATGATGTCAGTGTGCAAAGTTGTTTGTCAAAGGGCAACGTGAATTCACAATCAGCCTGTTTGGAAAGATTGTAGTGACTAAATCTGATGATCGTGTCAGGGCTTTGGCAGCACGTTCATGAAAAGTTATCCAATGACTTAAATTCAATGGCTTATTACTCCATCTGGAGTTTTCTGATGAGAGAGGGCATGTTGTACTGCCATGCCTATATGAGATTAAGATACTAATTTTAACAGTAAAGACCAAAGACATTGGGAAATATTTATTAGTAACTATTAAGCAATCCCTACTTTGGATTTTGCCCAGAGAGTTGCATTGTCATTAAAGTATACCTAAAATTATATGGCTTGGATATTTTTAAATGATCAAGAGAGTAATGTGTCTTATATATTGTGTTAGAATAACTGTCCATGATCTATGTATGTACAGCTCTCTAAAAGTAGGGAGTGATACACATTTGTAGGCTGAAAATTCTAATAGGTTTAAAAGAGAAAAACATTTGAAACTCCACTGTGACTTTCTCTAATATCCTTGAAACTTTTCACTGACTCATTGTTTTGGAATATAAGCCAGGTGATCATGTTTAAGAAGTTAATGACATCTGATTGAATCAGACAGCAATTGTTTATCTTGATGGTTCTCCCTAAGACACCTCAGTACCCTAGACAAAGAAGAGCAACATCTCAACAATCAGTAGTCTTTGATACCACTAGACTAATATCTAACTAAGGTGACTATGATCTTTGGAAGAAATAAATAGATTTTATTACAATGGTCCCTTTCTAATTTCTTGAAGAAGATATAAAATAAGGTGCTGGAAGATTGGTTATCTAGTTAAAAGATTAGTTTATGTCTCTTCTAATCACCACAACATGAAGCTATTAGGAAAGAGAATGAATGTATATGTTAGTTGGTAATCTCACCATTGTCTCAATGAGTAGCAGCCACAAAACTGATACTGATACATGTGAGTTCCTACCTTATATTCTACCCTTCAACCAGTATATTGTTTTCCTCCAAGACCATTGTATATATTTACCCTTTTCCAAAGATACTAGAAACTTCATCTTTTCCATAAAGTCTAAGTAAAAGCATGGTGTTTTGATTAGGTAACCTTCTTGCTAGAGCATGAGAGTGAGCAAAGTCATTTTGATTCTCTTTATAATAAATTTCTCAAATATATATATTTTTAAAATATGTAATTAAACATATCAGTTATATTTTGTTAAATATATTTTACTAAAATATAAAATATATAATTAAAATATAAAAAATAGTTTTCAAGTATCTTTAAAAATATTAATAAAACAGGATAATGATTCCCTACTTTATAATCCATGGGTTCCCAAATTTTCCTGCAATGAGGTGAATAGAGCTCTTAAAATCATTTACAAAACTAAATAAAATGGCAATCCATACTGGCATTTAGGGAAGCAAGATGGCTTTCTGATATTCCTTTAAGACATTTGTATCTATGGGCCAGTTAATTAATCATATTTATCATGGATCAATCAGCTATTCAAGTCAGAGTCTTTATACAACTGTGGCTTAGTGATTTAGCACTTGGCTTCTGGAACCATACTGCCAGGATATGAAATCTGTTCTCTTCATGTTACCGATTACAGGTCTTAGGCAAGCCGACTAACATCTCTGTCTAGCTTTCTTCATCTGCAAAATGAGAATAATAGCAATGCCTGACTCATTAGATTACTATGAAATAATATAAATTATTATATACAATATAAATATTAATATATATTATTATGTTGACATAGTGGAGTGCTTTGAATAGTGCCTGTCACAAAGTAAAAACAAGAGTTGTTATTGTTCTCTTGGAACTAGTTCCTGGTCCCTCACTTCAGATCAGCACTCTCCCTTCCCATATACCTCGACTTGCTGCTAGGTTCCTCTTTTGATTTACCCAGACCAACACCTCACCCTGACTCATAGTACCACAGAAACCCCTTACTACCACGGACACTCCTTAGAACCACAGAAACTCCTTAAAGACTACATCCTTTGCCTCTGTGTTTCCCACATGACCTAGCATTATACTTCACGTAGGGTGGATAAAACTTAAGTATTTATTTATCAAAAGGAACTTCCCTGGTTGTCCCCTGGCAAGAAATTGTCAGTCACACACTTCCCTCTCTGCTGTCTTAATGAGATGACCCAGTGTCAAAGTGCCATTAAAGACTCTCATAAGCAACATGAGAATAATTGAGCCATTAAATCTTATAGGATACAATCTCCAATATATTCACTACTTTGTACTCAGTGAATTATTGGGTAAAAGGACAAAGGTCAAGAAAACATGTGAAGCTAGATGCCAGCTAATAGACTCTATATTCAGATTATGAAATATTCAAAAATGGTATTTTTGAAAGTTTCTATGTAAATCAATGTTTTATAAATCCAACTGCAGCTAAAATATGGTCAAATTATTCTTTCTGAAAGAATAACTTCATTATTAATAAGAGATAGGTTGAAGAGATATCAAAATACAAATTGTATTTACATAAACTCAAGAATCCAGTCTACCAAAATACTCTCTACCTTACCTACTTACCTGCATAATCTGAGGCAATAGCCAAGACTAAACTGTACTAAGATATATGGACAATTCAATCAATGCAGAAAAAATGAATTAGTAAAAAATGTTCAACAAAAGTCATGCCAATTTACTACTCTCTAATTTTTCCCCCTTCATCATCTATATAGAAACCAAAGAAAGGTAGATTACTACATGATAGGTAGGGTGTTCCTTCCAATTTAAGCATTCTATGATTCCGACCTTGACCAGGCAACCAGAGACTATGTATTATCCTTTGCAACTTTTGTGCTTACATAGCACATAATAGGAAAATAAAGTGGGACCAAGGAAGTGAAAATGAGTATTGCAGAAGAATCCAAGGTCACTCATTTAATGTAGACCTAGTAAATGACTTTAATAACATCTCCAAAAACAAAACAAAAGAGAAACAAATCCTCTTATTGGTTAATCTTATTTCTTTTAGGTTCGGTCAGACATCTTTAGGTTTAATGGGGTCGACAGACAAATAAATGTGAGAAGCACATGGTGTGTATGTTTTAATTTTAAAATGGTATTTTTGAAAGTTTCTATGTAAATCAATGTTTTATAAATCCAACTGCAGCTAAAATTTATTAGAAAAGTTTGGTATTTAAAGCAAATGATTCTACAAAATAAATGATTGACAGTTCATGCATATGATTGATATACTCAGCTTTTTTCATTAAGCCAAGTTCATCCTTACCACAAAAAAAGTACCATAATGGTAGGGTTTCTTATCAGGTTTATCCTTTTTTTTCCTTTTTAATATTCTATTTATTTATTTATTTGTCAGAGAGCAAGAGCATGCACAAGCAGGCAGAGTGGCAGGCAGAGGCAGAGAGAGAAACAGGCTCCCCACTGAGCAAGGAGCCCAATGAGGGACTCGATCCCAGGACCATAGCCGAAGGCAGCAACTTAACCCACTGAGCCACTCAGGCGTCCCTATCAGGTTTATTCTTGCTTTAGTTTTGTGAAGATTAAGCAAGTTAATATACACAAAGCCCTTCAAACAGTAATGTAGCATTCAGGAAATGCCAGCTATTGTTATTCTTGTTGCTTTTCCTTTCTATGAGAGTATGTCCATACATTCCCAAATATTCCCTAGTGTGGAGGGATGGAGAAATCTCTTTCTTATCTACTCTTTTTCTGTGAACTTCCCCTTACTACCAAATTCTCCCTGAAGCAAGTAAAAGCTCTAACTGGAAAAACAGGATTCAATAAATTCTTTAGAGGATTTCACAATCAGATGTAGCTCAAGTAATACATAATTCATCATACTGAATTCATATTTTGGCTAAGACAGAAAGGAGGCTATTAGCCTTAATGATATTCACTTAAGTAGTAAAAATCACACTTTTATCTCTATTTAGCCCTTTATTGTCACATCTGATTGCTTATTTGTTTAAGCTCATCTGCCTTATCACCTACAAAAATTGTTTTATGATTTTTCCTTTGTTTTAAATTTCACAAATGCTTTTGAATTTTTTTAAACCAAACCCATGGATGTATCTTTATACGCTATCAATTCTGATAAAAGGTATAAAAAAGGAGGCAGTACAGAATTAAAAGATGAGTTTTGGAATCAGACAAAATTTAGTCTTTCTATTAATCATGAGGCTATAAGCACATTACTTATCCTCTTGCAGCTTCAATTTTTTCATTTTTAATATAGAGACCACAGTTCAGAGTTCATAGAGTTATTGCAAGGAATTAAGTAATTTAAAATAAATGTCAAAGATCTTGTATATGCTAAGTATTCAATGCTTATAATTCTATAAAAATTGCTGAGGTGGGCAGAACCTCAGAGGTCATTAGAGTTGCCTTTAAACAGTTGCTTATTAGCTTAAGCAACTATTCTTATAATCAAAGAATAAATGGAAATATAATACTTGTACTATTCTTTAAGTACAGATATTTAGTTGACTCTTATCTACTGATACTCAATTAGATCTAAGTACATGCACACACAGTTAAGTAGCTATGTGTACATTTATATAAGCATTTATATGTATAACAGGTATATTATTGGTCTGTAACTTCCTTTGAACACATTTAATGATTCATTAACTGAATGTCTCCTGATCTCAATATTGGCCAATTATATTCTCACTGAAACTCAAATTTTCTATGATCTAATGTTTTCCTACACCTTTTAAAATACTTGTCAATATATATTCTTAATCCATTACCTGTTTGAAATTCATAATATTTAAATCTGGACCACCCATCAAAGCTTTAGAAAGAGCATCCCCTTCCCATAACCATCTCCATGTCATTGATTTCCAAACACATTAATCATGTTTCAAGGCACTTCCAAACCCTGCAGTCTTCACTTGGATAGTACCAAAATGTCTCTCGGTGAAAGTGTATGAAGATCACCTAAAAATAGGAAAGCATACAACTACTTCTATATTGCTAAACACTGCTGGTTGATTTTACAGGGAGTATAAGATTGAGTAACCTACTATATTAACCAATAATAATAACTTGATCTTTCTAAAAAATATGATGCTACTGACTTCTCTTCACAACTGAGGTGCTTGAATTGTTTTTCTAGTATAGTAATGGGTTACATAAACCACAGATATTCTTCTTTTTGAGTGAATTCTGACTTCCTGGTTCCCCCACCCTTGCCATCTCCACTCCATTCTATTCATGACCAAGTAAATTTATGACAGGTGTAACTGGGGTTAAGAGTGTACCACATATTCTCTAACAGATAAAATTAGAGCTCATGACCCTGGCCCATATTGAGCTCATGACCCTGACTTCATTAGGAGTTTACACTCATTAATGGAACCAACTGGCCTACATTTAATTGATATTAATTAGGTTATTGAATAAATTGAATTAGCCCTAGTATGGTTTCAATGCCCTGATGGTGTCAGGAAAAGCCCTGGCTACCAAGTGAAGTTGTACTACTCCCATGTGATCCTTCTCCATGCTTAATAATAGAGTTTGGCATTGAACCAAGATAGACCTTGAGTCTTCAAGGTTCTATCTTGTCTCTAATTGGTGTGCTTTTATACCGTGTGTGTGTTAGCTGTTACTGGACAGTCTGAATTATTCTAAGCTTAAATCTCATTGTTGCTTCTTTCCTATTTTCCTCATCACTCATAAATACACTAAACATTTTTTAAACGGACTGCATTTCTGGGTTTCCCATGAAGTTGGTTGTCTCTGTATCATTTTCTTGCCTCTTTTTTTTTTTTAACTTAAACATCTGTTTTCCCTTTAAACATACTTTACACTTGTTTCTGAACTTTTGCTTAAGGCAAATGCTATTAGAAAAGAATAAAGACAATGGACAGGGATATATGCATTTAGCTAACTCATCAGAAAAAAGAAATTAATGCAGCCTGAGTTTTGTTTTGGGGAGATTCTAATTTCAACTCAGAGATCCACAGATGAACTTGGGCTTTTTCAGGCTGCATATAGTCTTCATATTAAATAATACAATAATAATAATAATAATAATAATGTATTTTATTACTATAATATCAGAAAAATAGTGTAATATAAACAGTATAAATATTACAGTAAATAATGTATTCAAGTACATAATTGTATACTTGTAATATATAATATGAACACTATGTCAATACTGATTTACATAATAGAATGGGAATCATTACTATGATAAATAGTATAATAATAGTTTTATATTATTTGTTATTAAATAATACTATTTTAATATTATTAATTCCCTCACATGATTAATCAATTCCAGCACAATGTCTTTTATGTTATTTTAAATTTCATTGTGATTCCCAGCAAATCTGATTCAGGCAGTAGCAAGTATCCCATTAATTGATTAATTGGCTTATTTATTCATCCCATTAATAGGCATTGAATAGTCTTCTGTGTGCCCTATACTTTGCTAAAAACTGAGGACACCATTTAGAATAAGGTAGAAATGCACCTGCCCTTACGTAACTTGCATTCTCAGGTGGTAAGAGCAAAATTAGAGCAAAATTCCTTCTACTACCTAATTCTTTCCTTCCCTGGGGTGGTGAAGTGACTTATCTGATTGGTGAGTCTGGGAGTAGGTCCTCAGCATGCATATCTCAACCTCTCCATTCTTCCTTCTTCTGAGGTACCAGCTTCCTTCTGAAAGCCCCTCCCAAAAGATGTCAGTCCAAATGTGGCATTAGATATTAGGAAACTGTTGCCACACATCTAAGCCATTTCCTCTCATTCAGTAATAAAGTTAACATTTCTAGTTAACATTTCTATCTCCAGGATTATCTTTGAATTTTTTGTCTTATCTCTTAAGTGGTTCCAAATTCAGCTGGTAAAGAAGATAGCTCTTCATTGGGTTTCCTCAAAATTAACACTGATCTAGAGAAGAGAGAAGGGACTAATTCCACATAAGGTGAGTGGCAGACATGAAGTCTGCCACCAATGTTTCTAGATCTTCTCTCCTTCCAAATATGAGAGTCAATTTCACATTTTAGTTCCTTACTATTAGGTCTGGCCATGTGATTTGCATTGGCCAAAGAGCAGAAGACACGTATGTCACTTCCATGTGGATGTATTCAAGAGCTGATGTGCCACACCATTCTCTATCTTCTCTGTTCTGTTCTATCATGATTATTATAGAGGCATGCCATAAAATGTGTCATCCTGTGAGCACAGAGCACCCAACACAGACCCTGAATGACTGTGATGAAAACTGTCTGCTTTGGGTATGAAGTGTTGTTTTTGTTTTGTTGTTACATTTTAATCCAGTAGAATGAGTTCATTTCCCTTTTTTTAAGCATAGTTTTGTATTTATTATCAGATAAAGAGATTCAAAAATTACACCAGAAGTTTAACTTAGAATATATGAACTATACATGTAGAATGTGATTTTAAAAAAATATATTTAAGTATAGATGACACACAATGCATTAGTTTCAGGTGTACAACATAGTGATTCAACATCTCTATGTGTTATGCTCACAAGTGTGTCTGTCACTATACAGTACTATTACAGTATCATTGATATCCCCTATGCTCCCTATGCTGTAACTTTTATTCTTGTTTTATTCATTCCATAATTGGAAGTCTGTATCTCCCTCTCTCCTTCACTCATTTTACCTATCCCCCTTCCTTCTTACCTCTGGCAGCCATCAGTTTGTTCTCTGTATTTGTAGGTCTGTTTCTGCTTTTTCTTTGCTTATTCAATTGTTTCAGTTTTGTTGTTGTTGTTGTTGTTGCTGTTTTTTAGATTCCATATACAAGTGAAATCATATGGTATTTGAGGTTTGTTGTTTCAAGCCATTGAGATTTGGGGGCTATAAATCATGGGTGCAAATGGTCAGATTAAGAGATGTCTTTCTGAGGAACTATAGTGACATTGAAGCAGACACTAAAGATAAGAAAGAGTAGACCCCCATATAGAGTAAAGATAAAGGTTTTTAACATAAACTGTAATTGTAAACATAAAATGAAGAAACAACTGGCACAAAGGACCTGAAGAGGCAAAGAGTCCAGAATATTTAAGGAGATTGTGGAATTCCAGCTACAACAGGGTCTGAAAGGAGAAGACAGTGGCCCAGATGTTGTCCATGCCACTCCTTCTGTCTTCTGGTTACTGCAAAAGGCAAGGAAGAGAATTTCAGCCCCAGAAAGTCACATCTGTGGTCATTATTGACTACTTTCTCTTGACTTTCCTGTTAACTAAGGTGGAGACAAAGTATTTAGGAAAAAGCAGAGAAAGATAACTTAAGTAATTTCCTCAATAAAGTATCACCATTCTCTGAATCTATTAAAAGGAGGATATGCTATGGAGCACAGATACAGTCAGTAGAGACATAGTCAAGCTTTGTGGGGTCTGAAGTATTCAGGATGGGCCTCGTTAGGACCCTGAAACTGAAATTTCATTGCTCTTACAATCAACTCATCTTTTTGTGTTTTTCTGGTTTGAAATCTGTGGTGGCTTCACAGTGCCTCCTATAGTAGAATAGTAGGGTAGAATATAGGATTTTCAAAATAGATTCTCTAAAGGGAAAAAAATCACCTGCAATCCCCTTATTATTGCTCATTAATAGTGTTCTCCTTGGTCTTTTGAATTTCCCATATACTTTGAGAATTCTTTTCTGTGTAAGATGTAAAAAAAATTACTTATTATTTTTGAGAATAGTGTTCATTCAAAAAGCAAAACAAAAATTGCAAAACATATTCCACATCCTCTTATGATTTAATTTTAAATTGTGACTGTACTTTTTGGTGGAAAAATATATAAAAATGATGAACATGTGCTATGTTCACTCCAAAATTCCATGAGTTTAGCTACATTAATTAGAGAATGAACTTATGATATATTATAGTATTTTTAGTCATTGTTTTATAATCAATTATCTAATGATAGAATTACATTCTACAAGATGGGATCGGGAGGGAGACAAACCCTAAGAGACTCTTAATCTCAGAAAACAAACTGAGGGTTGCCGGGGGGGGGGGGGGGGGGGGGGGGCTAGGGAGAGGGTGGTAGGGTTATGGACTTTGGGGAGGGTATGTGCTATGGTGAGTGCTGTGAAGTGTGTAAACCTGGTGATTCAGAGACCTATACCCCTGGGGCTAGTAATACATTATATGTTTATAAAAAAGTTTTAAATAAATTTTAAAAATCAGACAACAAAAATAAATAAATTAATAAATTAAAAAAAAAGAATTACATTCTATAGTGAAACAGAAGACTCAGCAAAACAGGCTGGCAACATTTTTAAAAGGGAAAAGCAATTTTTGTTTTTTAAGTTTAATTTTGAAAGTAATATATGCTCATGTTTAATAATCAAACAATCAGGAAGATATAAAGTGGATTCCATTATCTAAGATGTAACTAATATAAAGTGTCTTGACATCCTTCCAGAATTTTGTACTTATATATAAGCTTTTTAAATCAAATTCCATGCTATTATACATGTCTACAACTTACTCTTTTCAGATAATATTATATATATATTATATATATATATATATATTAGTGTATATATCTGTAGATCTATATCTATGTCTACATGGATAGATGGATAGATTAGATAGGTAGATAGATATCTCAGTCTTCCTTTTAATCTCTGTATTCTTTGGTATGGCTATGCTGAAATATGTCTAACTATTGTCCAACTAATTGAAAATATGGGTTAATTACTTGTTTTTGTTGTAGGTTCTTTTAAATCCAACCTAAAAATTCTTTTTTCTTTTAAAAGCTAAGTTAACAATAGCCGTGTTAGGTAAGTTGGATCTTAAAACAATTTATGTGTCATAAGCATTTTGTAAATTTCTTTGTTTTCTATCTATTGTCATATGATGCTTTATCTATTTTGTTTTGCTTTTATTCTTCTTTATAATAGTTTTCTTCATGATTAGACTTATATTTAATGTTAAATACTAAAGCTCTATTGCTGGATTTTTTTCAACTTTAGGCAGCATTTATGTTATGTAATAGTTCCACTTACGAAATATGACAATATTTCCCCATCTACATTTCCTTCTCCCACTCCTTTCTTATACTGTTAGATATTTATGCATATTTTAACTTTATCTTTTTAAAGTTTTTAATATTTACATTTAGTTTGTCACTGCAATCCCAATGTTGTTCAACCTGAGCCCCATATTTACATTGATTCTATGTTTCTTAACAATTCTTATAAGACATTGCTTTTCTTTTTCTGAATTTTTTATTTGATTCATTCCTCAGGAGGCTGACTTTTATCATCAAGAAGCTCTCTCATTTTTGTTTTTAATATTTTTTTCTTAATCCAAAAAGGACTATGTTTCATGAATCCTTGCTTGTGAAAATACCATTGTGTGGCATCTATACAAATCCAACATCTTGGCTTAGGACTTTTTTCACCATATATGTATCATTCCAGAACTCTGTGATGGCAATAAGGAAACTGACACCAGATGACACTTAAAGATGAACTGTCCTTCCTGAAACCTCTTGTCTTCCTTTATTTGTAGAAATTTTTCTTCTATTTCATCTTTGAATATATTTCCACTTCAGCATATTCTATACCTCAGGCACACTAATTATATGCTTGTTTGCTCTCCTTTATCTTCCATTTCTGACATCTCTTCTATTATTTTTTCCTTGGTGACACTCTCAAACCTGAATACCATGTTATTGACATGATATTTTAGAAGTCTGAAATGTTTTGAGTAATAACCATTCTATTTTTTGCCACCTCTTCTTTGTAGCTTCTATTTATGCAATAGTGTTACTTTTTTCTTAACCTCTTTCCTGATTTTTTCCAGTGTCCCTTGTGTCTCCTAATATCATCTTATCAATTTTTAATTTAAAATTAATTAGCAAAATTTATTAAAAATTAAATAAAACATTTAATCAGATAAAAAATGATTAAAACAGTTTTGTCTATTGAATCTCATTATTTCTTTCAGAATATATATTTTTCTTTCTAATTCTATGAGAATATAAAGAAGTGTTTGGCTGAAATTTTCTTTGATATCGTAGAAAGTTCATGATTTCTAAAATGTACTTTCATCTGCTCTTTAAAATAAATTACATATCTTTTTGTTTTTGTGGCATCTCTGCCAAAGTCCCACTTTGGATCTCTTTTGGCTTATCATTCATCTTTGAACCAGCAGTTTTAACCTGGCTTACTTTTTTCTAAAGAACAGTATGAGAATAGGCATTGTCTGACCCACATCACCTGGCTTGTCATCTCTGAGCTCCTTCTCATCAAATCTGCTCTGTCTTTTCTTCTGGGGATATCTTTCTATAGCAGGTCTATGTGACTTTCAGTGAAGCATCTTATCACAAATGTCTTCTATTTGGTGATTTAGTGTTTAGCTTTGGTCAGCAGTACATGCCCAACCGTCATATTCTTCACTTTTTTCATCACCATCCGCACCTTCACTCCTTATTGTTTCCAGTAAAAAAATCATCAGATGGACCCATTAGGATCCTTGCTTTGAGAGGAATCTATAGTCTGCTTAAACTCAAGAGGTATGTATTGGCTTTCAATGTCTTTCCTCCATTGAATTCAAGTCCCATTATATTTGACGGATGGTTGCAATTCTCAGACTGTGTTTGGGTATTTTAACCAAGTTTCAATTCAGGTAAGATTTTACATTTCCGAATTTAAATTGTATTCATCAGGTTTCTGGCATGGAAAGAGTTAGGAACTGAGATAAATATGCCTTATTCCACCATGTCTTACAGAAAATCTCCCTTTAAAAAAAAATTTCCCTTTAAATCTGTGTGACAACAGAGTATTTCAGGGAATTTATGTCAATCATAAAGCTGTTGCTGAATTTAATTCAAAAACAGTAGTATAAGCTACTGATGTCTACTATCTATATTCTATACCTTTATTCCTAGTTGTAGGGATGTCCTGAGTATTTCCAACACCTAAAAAACATCAACTTTTTCAGAATCAAAGTAATATATATCAATTGCTGAACATTTAGAAACGTATGTGTGTTATAAGAAAGAGAATTTAAACCATGTATAATTCCACTATGCTATAATCAGTATATTTCATTTATTACAAGATGGACATTTTCTCATATTTTAACATCTCCAAAATAAGGTTATGTCTTACAGTTGGTGGCACATCATAATTTAATCAACATAATTTTTTTTCTTATTGGTATATGAAATAATGGTGCATCATATGACCAGTTCTATCCTAGATTTGATCAACTCTGATGTATTTTCTTCCAGATATATATACTATTTTAAACCAAAATTGGGATCATGTTTATATACTTTTGTGGCCAACTTTATTTTTCTTAAGACTTAGTCATTTATTTTAGAGAGAGGGGGCAGTGAAGGGCAGAGAGAGAAAGAGTTCTGAGCAGACTCCGCTGTAAGCACAGAGCCCAGTGCAGGCTCAATCCCAGGACCCCGAGATCATAACCTGAGCTAATACAACAGTCAGAAGGTTAACCAACTGAGCTACTTGCCCCCCCTTTTTTAGAGAGGGAGAGAGAACATGCAGGATGAGGAAGGGCAGAAGGAGAGAGAAAGAGATAATCTTAAGTGCTCTCCATGCTCAGTGCAGAGCCTGACACAAGGCTAGATCTCATGACCCTGAAATCATGATCTGAGCAGAAATCAAGAGTTGAATGCATAATGGACTGCACTACTTAGGTGACTGAGCCACCCAGGCATCCCTTTTGTGGCCAACTTTAAATGAAATCTAACAATTGAGCTTTTTGTGGAATAAAATAGAGCAGTATCACATCATTCTTTAAAAATGTTATATAATTTTATAAATGGGTGATCCAGATGCCTATATAACAGAGAAAGATAAGCACTTGTCTCAAAATCAACAGGCCACTTACCTTCTCTAAGCCTCAGTTTTACTTCTTTATAATGAATTTACTAACAATATCTACAACCTAGGAAACCAGGATGATTCAATGAAGTGTTTACTTTAATGCTACACATGTTAAGTACTCAATAAATGTGAGTCATCAGCATTATTGTTACTAGTTGCAGTGTCATGATCCTTCGGGGAATGGCCTTTTTGACTTATTTCAAAAGACAAATGGTTGATTCCATGCTATTAAACTGACCTGCTTACCTCATGCCAGACACCAGCTGGGCACTAGAAATACAAGGACAACCACAACTCTTGCACAGAACCCTCTATGAAACAGATTACTTTCAGATCTTGTTCATTTACTTCAGGTAAATAGATTTATTTTTTCTGAACACTCCCTGCTCTGACCACAGGCCAAATCTCTTCCATGCACTTTGTACTCACATAAAACTCGCCAGTCTTCTTACACGCTCTTTGTCACCCTATTTCTGCAACTATATTATAGTTCTTTCTTCATCTGTAATGCTTTTCCTTTTTCCTATCTCCAGAGGTCCAAATCTCTCCTAACTCAAAGTTAATATTTTAACGTTAAGAAAGAAGTTCCTTATCATTTACATTCTGTTCAAACAAACAAACAAAAAAAGAGAGAAACAAGAACTAGAAAACAAGCCAGTTCACCCTGGGTATTGGGCAATGCCACTCACATGCAACTCTCCTTGCATCCTTCTCAAATCCAACCACTTTAACACCATTGCCTCTTCCTCCATACTCCCCAGAGCATTATTTGCAATATTTCTTATCACAACCTGCATCACAATAATTGTGTGCATGTCTTATCTGGCCCAGGTTACGAGGTCTTTAAGTACAGAAATATTATTTGTCTGTCTCCATAGCATCTATCACATAATGCATGCTTAATAAGTTTTTGAATTGAATTAATTAGTCACCTGACCATTATCAGGGTTTATTATTAAATAAATAACCATTACCAGGGTTATTTATTTATCCCTTGAAGTAAATCACTCCATCTCCTTATTTGAAAATAAAAACAATGTCAGACAGTTTTCCAAGTCTTTCAATAAAATTAACCATCTCTGTGTGCTCCTTTCCCACTCTTGTCCTCAGAGGCAAACATTTGCACTTCCTTTAGCCACTCCTTGCCATGATTTGCTTCTCTATGTTTAAACAACACATGTGCTATGCTCTTTCTTAACCTTCTCCATGTTATGATGTGGAAGATGGGCACTGATCTTTTTACATGCCTCTTGTCCCCCATACATGTTTCACCTCCCTGCAAACTCTCTGTATAGTTCAACTTAATTCCTCCTCAGGTTCTTGTGCTCCAATCCTCTTGTTCCAACACAGACTGTCATTCTTGAAATCCTGGGATGTCCCTTTATCAACATGTTTGCTGTTCCTTTTGGTCCTCTCCTGTGTTGGTTTTCCACGTTTCGTGGGTTCCAGATATTTGTATTTTTGGTTTAAACCTTACTTTGGTGCATGAAAGCTTCAGCAGTTTTTCAAGAAATGCTTTATCAGAAATAGTATTTACTTTTTTGGGGAAGAGTGATTGGAATTTTCACCTGTAATAATCCCAGGTTAGACATGACAATCCCTCAGAACTTGGAAGGTATCGCCTGTAGGCCATAAGTAAAGGGTTTCTTGGATTATGTGAAAGGTGAAATACTGCTTATCTGTGGGTTGCAAGATACAAAGTCAGGAAGGGTAATTGGAGAGGCAACATTATAGGGGAAGGGACATGGCTGAAATGAAAGCCAGGCAGGTTTTCCAAATCATCATTGATTCAAACATGATAGAACATGGTAGGAAAGCCTGTTGAGAGCAAAAGGATTGGAAATGGAGATTGATAATATGGATCCAGAAAAAAAAATATCCTGGGACAAAATAAACAAATAAGCTAAATTATCCCATCACTTTCAACTTGGTGCCAACAGCTGCCCAAGAGGGAACCTCTTCAGTGGTTGACCACAATCTTGTCACCTGGACACTCTCCCATCCCAATTTAATTTTCTTATATGAGGTTAGCTAACCTCTCACAAATTCCCATATAACCTCAAAACATAAAATGCAATTGTACCACGAAGCAAAGCCATTTGTGTTTTCTTAGAATTCAGGAACTTTTCAGTCCAGAAAATAAGGCCAAGAGGAAACTGGCTCAAATGTTCTTTCGAATCATCCTGCTAGAGAGGGCCCTTTAGTTCTACCCCATTAGGCAGCTGCTATCTGTGAAATGGGAAGGTTAGGCCTCTTGACCAGGCCAGCAACAACTTAGCTGGTGACTGAGAAGCCTGAACAGCCATCAGATGCAGAATTCTAAAAGGATACAAAATTCAATCAGAATCAACACCAGCAAATGAGTGAGCAGTGATATGGTGTCTTCTATTATGCACTGCTCCATGCTGCTGGAAAGTTTCTCTTTCAGCCTTGATATTAATACACTCCTTGGACTTTTGAAGCAATTGTGGACCTTCAGGATCATTTCCTAAATGGTGCTTTCAGGTGCTCTTCCCATACACGGTGTAACAAACTTTCCTCCTTAGAGATACCAGATGATATTAACAGGCTAAGACCATCAACTATTGCTTCTAAGTAAAATCTGCCTACCACCTCTCTGACGTCTTCCTAAAGAGATGTTCCTACATATCTGCTCAGGGAAAGGAAAATACTTGTCACATGTAAATTCTTCACTTAAAGCCTTTTGCTTAGAAATAATACCTATTTGAGCTTTGGGTGTTTATGATGCTAAAAAAAAACCAAAAAGAAGTACATCCCTTTATATCTCAAGTAAGATAAAGGAGGGTCTGGAGGAAAGTTACAAAGGATGAGAACACTCTCCTGCAACCCAACTCCCCCTTTGCTGAGGAGGTTACAAGTTTTTCCTACAGGCCATGAAATTCGGAATCACAGGCCCCATCCCTCCTCAATCAAATCTTCATGTTTAACAAGATCCCTAAGTGATTCATATAAACATTAAAACTTGAGAGGCACTGCCTAAAGAGATGCTGCATTATATCAGGAGGCACAGGGTGTTGTAAGAGTCTTTACTGGTGTTACCTTTGATCACTTGGATGAGGTGGTATCTACCAGGTTTCTCCACTATTCTCCAGGTTTCTCTACTTATTTTACCTTTGTCATTATTAAGCATTTTATGCTGAGATGCTTTGAAACTATACAGACATTCCTAGTTCTCTTCACATTTGTGCCCACTAATTTTAAGAACCATTGATGATACTCGACTGCCACAATGATGACTATGGTAGTGACCAGGTGGGGATTTTTTTCAAATTCTAATAGATTGTTTTTAAATAGCTTTAGAATACATTTCCCCCACACCTAGTTTCCCCTATTACTAACATCTTACATTAATATACTTGTTAGGGGTTCCTGGGTGGCTCAGTCAGTTGTGTCTGACTTATGATTTGAGCTCAGGTCATGATCTCAGGGTTGTAGGATCAAGCCCTGTGTCCGGCTCTGTGCTTAGTGGGGGAGTCTGCTGGAGATTCTCTCTCCCTCTCCCCCACCCCCCACTTGCTTACATACTCTCTCTCTCTCTCAAATAAATAAATCTTTTAAAAATATATATTTGCTTAATTAATTATCCAACACTGCTCCTTTATTATTAACTGAAGTCCATAGTTTATTCAGATTTCCTTAGTTTTACCTCCTGTTCTTTTTCTATTTCAGAACCCATCCAGGTCACCACATTACCATTTAGTTATGTCTCCTGAGGTCCCTCTTGGGTTGACAGTTTCTCAGACATTTATTGCCACCATACTTTGCTAGTTATTAGCTGGAATTTAACTTAAAGTAATAAACTTATTTAATTATTTAGGTCTATATGGAACTGTGGACATTTATTTTAATCCACATATTTTAAGCTATTGCCATCATTATCCATTTTTATTACGCACATTGTCTCAGATGTGTCATTTGGAATTTAAGGTTCAAGTTGACTCCTCAAGATGCTCCCATTAGTTTTTGAGCACTTCCTTCCTTTCTGGCATCTAAAATGTACCAATTCTTATCATGTACTTTCTTTATCTCAGACATTAATCAGGCATTTCTTTGAGAAGTCTGGATCCTTTAATTGGAGAGTGGTATTTAGAAACCAAGGGGAATAATAGTATTCTTTTTGCTACTAGGGTATCATTACTTCTAGGCTTTCTCAGTGCCAGGGCCAGAAAATATGGATGTATTCTGACCCATACATAAATATATAGCTATATCTATTTCCATGTATATTAAGAATCATGAGTTTATACTGACACCTCTGTTTCTAATCCAATAGTATAGTGTTCTCTTTATCCTTTCCTTTTTACTTATTTTTTCTCTGACATACGAAACCTAGCTTTTGTTATCATATCATTATATTCACTTATTTATTCAATCCTAGAATATAAATAATAATTTGCAGAATTGCTAATCTATATCATTGAGGACAACAAATTTACTAACTAGAACACAAGATTTGTATGCAGTTCTTTCTATCTTTAGCCTTACAGTATCCAGTTGAAATATTGTTTTCCAAGATTACTTAGTAATTTTCCTTATCACCCTCTTTATTGTGGTTCTGTGGTTCATTTGTAATACAGTTAAGCTTATTTGTTATTGCTTATATTCCATCTTGGGTTCCAAGTAAGGGGAATGTTTGGACTATGAAAGGATCCCACCTTCAAAACAGCGCTAAAAGCAGCCCAAGTAATATTCCAATATTCCTTGACATTGTAAATTGTTTAATAGAGAACAAGGGATACTTAAACATCTTTGATCAGCATATGATTATCACTATTTTAAAATTCCCATCTCAATACAATCCAAAGAAGCAAAGTAGGGGCTAGTCCAGAAAAGGGAGACACTCCTAATTAAGGCTGTCTCCAAAACGATGATGTGCCTTCTCTCAGTAACTTAATGGAATTTCTAATTTGAATTCATACATTCAAATAAAACTTAGGGCTAAGGGGAGGAAGAAGTGGCAAATCCATGAGCCATCAGTGAGAAAACATATTAGACATTTATTGAAATAAGACTGAGGAGTCAAAATAAGCATTTTAGAAAGTCCACATGGCACTCAATTTTCTCTATGGCAGCCAAGGCACAAATAAGTAAAAAAGTAATAATTTATAAGAGTCAACTATTTATCTCTTTGGTCTGAATAACTAGAAGTCAATGCAAATGTTTGTATTTGTTAGTGGACTCAAGGCAGAAGTTCAGGGTTCTAGCCCTATCAAAATATTAATAGAGAGTTATCTTCCTTTCCCTTCAAGGGAACTTCCCTTAATTTGGGACACAACAGGTAATACATCAATCCTCACTATGACCCCTATGAGTCCCAATGCCTTTAGAGTGTCCCTGCTCTGTGTTCTTTCCTTCTTGCTTCTAAATCCCAATAAATCTCTCTCCTATGAGTAAAAATTATGTATATAGCTTAACCTCTCACTCTCCCTACCAAATGGGAGAAGGTGGCTTAATACCCTCTAGAAACAAATAAACATGGCTTTGTAGACACTTAAATGATGGTTCTAGTTGTTTCTGAAGGAGCCCATTATGTAACAGTCCTCATAATGTGGTAGATTTTTTTTTCCCTATTATGTGAGATTTCCCAGTATATTTGACAGTTAATACCATTTGAAAATTTGAGGGTCTTAACACAATATATATATATTTTTAAATCTCACTCAAATAGTAAATACTGGATGTGTATTGCCATTAGGTGGCTTTTCTCTGAGCAGTGACAGGGACTCAGATGTCTTCTATCTTGTGTGCCACTTCTCTAGGCAGAGACCAAATGAGAAAAGCAAATGGAAGTATTGCAGAGAGGAGGGATTCTTGGGTCGGGTATGTAACTACTACCTGTCACCTCTGCCCATATTTCATTGGCAAAACAAGTAATATGGGCATGCTTAACTGCACAGAGGATGGGAGATGACTGTAACTGAATGCCCACAGGAGAAAAGCAATGGTTTGGTAGTTAGCCAACCTTATGTCTTCTGTAGACAGTAAACTCGTATTTAAAAGATTCTTATTTTTGCTTAAGCTCATTTGGTTTGGTATTTTATCACTTGCAGCCAAAGGTACAGACTAATATAGGTCTTAGGCATAGTAATAGTAATAAAGTTTGTGGACAAGGACAAGTCCTAAATCTCTCAGGTAAACATTCAGACAGTTGCAATATAGATTTCATTGTTCATTTTTGTTGTAAGAAAATAAGAACAAAAACCCAGAACATAAAGTAAGAGATGAAAGAAGTAGTAAACATATACCAAAGAAAAGGGTAATAATATCTAGCAAATAGATATTAAATAAAATAAACTAATTTAATAAATAATAATAATATGATTATATTTTATATAATATATAATTTATATTATATAAATTATATTATATTTATAATCATATATTTATAATATATGATTATATTTTTAAGAATATATAAGAATTTATAAGAATTATATATTATATAAAATTATATTTAAAAACTAATTTGGAGAACCTCTTTCATAGAGTGTAGGAATAGATGTGAATCTTATATTAGAAACAACCATATGTGTCCCATCATTCCCCAAGTTAAACTTGAAATGTAAATAATTACAATATTGGATTATAAAGAGCATATGGAAGATACCCAAAAATACCTATTAAAAATAATTTCTATAAGATAGATGGTAGCCACTATGAAATTGGAGATGTTCCTGGCTGACCTGGGCTGTGCAGTCTTCATGGGGTGAAGTTATTTGACCTGGACCCTGGTTAAAAGGAAGAATCTGATAAGAGGAGGACCAAAGAGGCCATCCCAAATGGAAGCAGCAAGAACAAAGTCACAGTTGGGAAAACATGAGGTAGAGTCAGGGGATAGTACACAGGCCCAGTGTGGCTAGAGCAGAAACATGAATGAAAAATACAAGGTAACAGAACTAAATGTTAAACTGTACACTGTGAGCTTAAAGTGCTATGGAAATTCCAAAAAGAGTCATTTGGTTATAACAGCCAAGAAGACCTCATGAAGAAAGCAGAACTTGAGCTAGGTCATGAAAGACAAGTAGGACTCTGTCAACAAAGAGAAAGGGGGGTGGGAATTGTATTTTTATTTTGATGTTTCTAAAACCCAGCAGGCAAAATAAAATACTATATGACTATTCTATTTTTTGTATAGATGTTCTAGGGTATTATGTATATAGTTTAACACTACTGTAAATGTGTACTAATTGTTTACTTGTTTTAATGTTGGTATACCACAGACGGTATTGAATTGGCTTTTAAGAAATTCATGTTATAAAAAAGTACAATATGGCAGGACCTTGGAAGCCATTCTGGACCTGAAACAGGCTATGTGGGATGGCAAACAGTTGGGAACCTACTTCTGTAAAGTAAAATCAGGAAAAAATACAAATAAAAAGAGCCATTAAAGAAAGGGAGAGATTGAACACAAATGTATAAGTACATAAGCATATGTATATTTAACATAATTGATTGATGTCAGCCAAAATTTTGTCTCAGAACTTCCTGGAAATTAAAGCAAAAATAGAAACATGATCATTTACACAATTCTCAAAAGCCATGAAAACATCGAAGAAGTTAAACTAATCCTTCCTGGGAAAAAAATTTAGCCTCCACCTACCAGAAGAACTATGCCAACTTTGTATTAAATATTGAACAATGTACTCACCAATAGAGTTTTATGTGTGCTCTTTAGTGGAACCACAGAAGATAAGTGAATCTCAGAAGTTGCATAGTGGGTAGAACCAGTTCAGCCTCCTTGGTGAACTTCATGACAGGTCAATTGCTCACTCATGGGGAGCAAAAGCAAACTTGATTTTTACAAGATTTTCCCTACTGCAGGCCCTAAAGCCCTGAAGGAACCAGGATCATCTGAAAGGAATGTTTCTGATGTGTCTATACAAAGTTCGTTCAGCTGCTTTGATTGAATTAACAAGTCAATTCAATCAATTAACAATTTGATTCCATAAAAAAAATTCCATCAAAATTCAGCAACATGAAAATGAAAGAGTTCACTAATATCCTAGATTTCCTCTGTTCAGATAGCTATGTAGACCATGCAAAGACATCTTTTCTCTTTTCCTGTTTTTTCAGACACAGTTCTGAGTATCCCTGGGCAGTGGTTAATTACCTGATGATAATGGTTGACATCTGCATTGTATCTTCAGAACTTCTTCACAAGTGTAACTATCATGTGAAGTTGTGTTTTCACCTATGAGATAGGAAGTTCAAAGACTTGACTAAAGTCTAACATCTAGTTATTAATAGAAGAGGAGAAGCATGGTGTAATATGAAGAACTTTGGAGTCATGGTAAACAAGGCTTGTTGTCCAAATCCTGCATTTACTAGTGGGTGGTTTGATGTCACCCACCAAGTTCCAAATTCTCAACTCTACGCTTTCAACTTTGGCATCTAACTTTGACCCCTCCAGAGTTCGTGTTTATTTTCATCCTCACTTGAAATTTGGTCCTTGGCTTTATTCTTACAGTTTTTGGCTGAGCCAACTCCTATGATCTCAGCATCTTTTGTTGCCTGGGATCAGAATGCTTTTCTAACTCCAGCAATACAGAACATAGCCCTTATATTTTCCCTTGGTTGGACCAGTCCTAACTATTCCCAAGGCATCCACACACAATTCAGGTGACTCCCACAGATAATGAGGACTAGAGCAACACTGATATCGAATGTTGGGGCACAGAAGTCATCTTGAACAGCAAAGAGAATTAAGCTCCATGTATATAATATACATTGATACATAACAAAGACAATATAGGTGTTTTACTCTGGGACAAAAATTGGTTTAGATGGGTTCTGAGTGAGATACTATGATTAAAATATCATAAGCAAATATAGATGAAAATTCCATCCTCTTCTGTTTACTTCCTCAAATTATTAACAAGCAAATCATTTTCCACCAAAGGGAAGTACATATTTAAAATCATGCTATCAATTACACTGTATAAATAAAACCATGTGGAATTCAACTTCTCATTTCGTATTATAGTCCTACCCCCCACCATTGACAAGATCAGATTTAGAGTATCTTTAATTAAAATGCTATCAATAAATAAATAGACTGAGTGACACTGGATGGTAGCAGAGACAATTAAAACAAAGTTACTTGGTATCCTATTTATCTGTCATATGGGCTAATTTATAAGCTTCCTACAAGAAGTAATTTAATGACTCTTTAATAGAAGGAGGCTTGATAAAGTACCAGCAGATGGTATTATGGGTAATGACCCAGGCTATAATGATTTTAGTAAAGACTTGTCTTATCTATTTACCTATACTCAAACAAAAGCTGAACTATGTACACACACATGCACACACATTGTCTTCTGGTGGACTAAGCTGCTCAAAAGCCTTTTAGTAGAGAGAATGTAAATATAATTAAATAATTAAAGTATATAAAACTCAGGAAATGCACAAACCTGGAGAAGGTAATAATAGCAGTAGCAATAATAATAATAAAATAAATTGATTTGATGATGATGACACAATCTAAAGAGAATTTACTTAGTATTTCATTCTCATTTGCTTTGGCTTTCCATCAAAAGATAAATGGCATATTCCTAGAATATAAGACTTTTAACCCCTCCCAGCAAGTTTCACAGGGATCCTGAGTTATCGACTGCCAAAAAGGATGAATGGAAATGGCTTATTTCCTCCAAACAGAACTTTTGCATTCATACCCAACACAGGCAGCTCTCACAAGCACTAAGGACCAGCATGGGGACTCATACCAAATGGCATCTCTTCTGCTGATTAATTTCTCTGGGTCCCTGTTGTCTCAATTACAGACCTGGCAGTTACAGCCCCATCCTGAATGGCTTCCCCTGCCCTTGTAGGAGTAAATGTATAATCGGGAAATTTCCTTGGAGGAAACAACCAGATCAATGCAGTAGCATCCTATCTACTGTTTCATTTTAAGTATGGCAGTGTATGAGGGCCAGAAGTCTAGAGGCAAGCCAAGGGATCAGTCAGGAGCAGGAGGCCAAGTCACAAGAAAGAAAGTCTACAATGACTGGATCTCTAGGCAGTCCTACACAAGGCGATCAAGGAGCTTCAAGGACCTGTTCTCTCTTATGCCTTGGCCAGAGCTGAGTCAGTTTTGGGCATCGTCTATGTCTGGTCTCTATGGGTGGAAATAGCAGTGCAGTATTTCAGGGCAGTTGAGCTTGCCTCTGACCTCTGCTCCTGGTGCCTCAGACAGTACTACTTGCCTCTGGCCATAATGAGAAGGTCTGTGAGCTCATTTCTGGGCAAGTTTTCAGGGTCCACTGGGGCTAATATGTGAGGGAAATTTTAAGGCCCTGCTTCCTAAGTAAGCTGGAAAAGACATTACTAGGTACTGAGAAGAATAGCCTGTGGGCTTTTTAAATAAAATTAAAAAGGGAAGGCAAAATGAGAATTTTCCCAGGAAAACGACTTGGCAGACTTTCTGTGGGTGGAGCAGCAGACACCAGCACTGACCTTGCTGGCCGTCTTTGGATAAAGTCAGGAAATAAGCAGAGCTAGTCATCTGGGCCTTGGCTAACGCACCCTCAGTCTCGGCACTCCCCTGGTTTCCCCCAGGACCCATTCTAGGTTTGCCCTCTCCGGAGGTATCCCATCCTGCAAAATTGACAAGCTGGTTTTCTAAGCTGTCCAAATGGTAGCCATTAGCCACCTGTACCTATTGAGCATTTCAACTGTAATTGAAATGTAGTAGCATGGAACTATGCTATGAAATGTAAAATATGTAACAGATTTCAAAGACTTAGTGCAAAAAAAGAATATAAAATACCACCTAAATGTTTTTATATTGATTACATGTTGAAATGAAAATACTCTGGATATACTAAGTTAAATAAAATATATTATTGAAGGTAGACTGCTTCTCTTTTACTCTTTTTTAAAATGTGGCTGCTATAAGTTTTAAGATTACCTTTGTAGCTTGCGTTTGTGGTTCACATTATATTTCTTTGTGACCACACTGTTTTCTATCCTCAGGGTTTTTATGTCTAATATGGTAAATTTACCCTTGACAATGACAAAGGTGAGCTCTCAAATAATATGCTTGATTTTTAAAAAGTTAATGGAGACAGATATGTGGGGAGCAGGTAATTCCCTGGTCCTGGTCCTTCTTCTTCATTATGGAAATGTATTCATCAATCATGATCAGATCAATTGTCTCCTCCACCAGGAAGCTTTCCATAACTCTCCCAGGCAGAGAGAGTCAGTCCCTTCTGTGCTGTCTCAACAGTCCACGCAAATCTTTACCAGAGCACTCTGGATCATACCATGATATACCTTAATTTATATGTCTCCCTTTGTAAACTGTGAACCCCTTCAAAGTAAGGATTTTAATAATAATAATAATAATAATAATGTCATAGTAGCCAAATTAAATGTTTTCTGATATCTTAATTTATTCATTTATACATTTATTAATTCATCCTGAAATCAAGCCTCAAACCTTCTAAGCCATTCAATTAGCAGCCCATACCCCCTGTTCTTCAAATAGCCCATAATTATAGAACTTGAAATGAGTTTTCCCCTGATGAATTGCTATCCCAACTACTTCTGATGAATTCATCTAAAAATGACTATATTTATAACTGAACACAGTTTCAGCCATGTCCCTTGATTGTCTATGTAAGTGTCCTGGGTTTATCTCTTTATACATGTTACACATAATCCCACCTAAGCCAGATGTGTCCTCTGTTCCTGCACTGTTTCCTGCTCTCTTTCTTTCTAGTGTTATTCTCAAGGTTCTGTTGTAAACTATCTCCTTACCTCACCCCTGCAAATACTCTCCTGCTTCCAAATGTATTGTTTGTTACATTGTTTGGGTGTTGACTCTCCTCAAAGCCAGTGAAATATGGGATTTATTAGGAAGATGACAAAACTATGCTCCAAAGACTTAATGATAAGTCAGCCTTCTAACACATCCCAGTTAGGCTGTCAGTTTGGTTTTGCCTATTGCTTTGTTAGTCCATCATGTAGAGAAGTGTCCTCTGTGTTTTAAAAGGAGTCATGACTTTGCTTAACTAGGGGAAGTGTTTCTTCATAAACATGCTATGGAATACCAAAGAACAGATCTTGCTTCTGCAGCCAGCATCCATTTTCCTAATAGTTGCTGTGTAAGTAAACCCTATTACCTGGCTTTTGAAAGGTAAGTTCCAGTTTTTGTAAAGGGTTGCCTCAAAAAAAGAAGCAGCCTCAAAATCTTTGCGAAAGGTACACAGTCAAAACTCAATCTTCAGTTACATTTGAAGTAGTAAAAAGAAATTCGATTGCCAAAAAATTATCATTAAACCAAAGGCCATTTTGAAGTGTTAAACTCTCTTTGGTCTTGAGAAGGTAGTGACAAGACACTTAATTTGACTCTCAAAGGAAAAAGAAATTCTAATTGATGCATTTCTTAATGTTTTAAATATGAGATTGCACAACTGTGGAAATTTAGTTCCTCACTCCTTGCCTAATTTCTGTGTCTCAGGTCCACTGGGATAGTTTAGAGATAAAACATTTGGTCTGACTGGAAGGCTCCCAGCCCTCCCACTTTGCCTGAAGAACATCTACCACTTCTTTCTTTCTCAGCTTGGATGCCACGCCTACTGAAAAGTCTTCTCTGATCTCCCAAGATGGAAAGAGAAGTGTGTCTAGTTCTGAGCACAGCGCCACATAGGCACTCAAGAAATATTTGTTGAGTGAAGAAATGAGTGGTAGAATGTAGACAAAAAATTTTTGACTTGGAGATAAGCTTGAGCTCTGCCATTTATCAACATCATTAACTTTTCTGAGGCTGTGTCCTCATCTGTAAAACAAAGGAGATAATAGTATCTATTTCACAGACCATTCTGAGAGCAAGTAAGGTTATATGTGCGAAAGCATTTGGTAAATTTTGTAGAATTTGAAGCTACAATTTCCTTTAGCTTTTACCTACATATTTTTATGAGTGATTTAAATATAATGCAACATCTTGGCATGCAAGTCAAAATTATCTGGGAAGTAGGGTGGAGAGAGCCTGCTAAATGCAGTTCCACAACAGACTGCATGTAATCCATAGCAAAGAATTCCTTCTGGCAATCCAGACAGACCAGTCAAGGATCTTAGAAATCAGAACAACAGAGGAGTAGGTATTGGATAAAGAAGATGATTTTATGCCTCTCATCACCTGTGACTCTGTCCACAATCAGTATTGACTAAGCCTTGAGACCTGTATTCAGTGGGGGAGCCCAGAATACTGTTCAAATGTCAAATGTTTTAATAGTTTTGCCACATGATCAGGTAGAGTATGAAGTTAAAGATATCATCTTGCCTGTCCAGGCAATAGTTTCTAGCAAAGTCAGAAGAATGAAAGATGCATACAGAAACTTTCCTCACTGGCCTCTTTATTCAGCATAGCATTTAAAATAAGCTAAGAAAGAGGACTGACTGTAGAGGAACAAATGAGTTAACCAGGAAAAACTGGATTTGCACATTGTACCAAATGGCATATGGATACTTTTCATATGTTGTTGATCACATTTCAGTTATCAGTAGTTATGAAGTAGGACTGAGCTGTAGAGCAAGCTTAGTACAAGGACAGCCAAAGAAAGATAAGAAAGCCAAGATTCTTCACCTAAATCTGCTTAGTTGTGTGAATGACAGTGGCAAGCTTTTTAACCTCCAATGCCCCAGCATTCTTGCATGAGAGATGAAAGGTCAACATAAACAAATCTAGGAGTGTCAACTACTGAATCTTAAGGAGAAAGGATTAAGTTCTCCCAAGTTATTGTAGTTGACATAAGTGTCTTTGTGATTATCTGTGACAAGGAATGGATACTTAGCTAGGTTATACAAAAGATCTGTACTATAAGGAGGCACAAGATATTTAACAGGTAGCTGAGAAAAGAAAAGGAAGAGCAGAACCACACAAGGACAGGAACTGGAACTGGGAAATCTAGGAGTGGGGCTACTTTTTTGTTTCTCTTGGGCAGCAGGAGCATCTGTATTTGACCTTTCTTTGTATCTTCTTTATCTTGATTGGCCCCCTTTGGTTGTACCTGGTCCAACACGGCATCTTATGTTATCCACTAGTACTGCTTTCTAACACCCAGGAACATTGGCCTAGATGCCTCCTCTTTGATCCAATCACTTTTGGCCATTAAATACAGAGCCACATGATTGGAGAGGGTAGTATGGCTTGGTGTCAAGGCAGAGATTTTAAAAAGAGGTTGGAAGCCAAAGTACAAGCCCTTTAAGTTGTCAAATTTAGTCTTTAAGAGCAGTTTTAGGTTTAAGAATGGTGTGAGGATGTGGAAGGAGGCATGGACTGAGAAGGAATATGAGGAAAATGGTTTTCTTTATTTAGGAACCAGTCCAATAAAGCAGAAAACCAGGGTTGACCAAAGTGTGATACATCTCTTCCCTTTTCTTGTGTTTCCCCTCAACAGGAAACAGTGATTTTAATCTTCTGTGAGTCACAAAGGGAAAGGAAACTCTTCAAGTGGTCTTTTAATTGTGGTTTAGGAAAAACGCCTTATTAAAAATCTGTACCAGATTTTCCCCCTACCTACTGATACTCAGCTGTACTCAATACTTAGTACCAGTAACCAAAATATTAATCTACTCTTAGATTTTAAGTGTCATTTAATTGTCCTGTGCATTGCTTCTGTTTTCCTTCTACCGAGTAGATGGCATGACTCAAAAGTATAAATGACAAAAGTATAAAGCATGACAAAAGTATAAATTATCCTACCCTGATACTGTGGCCACACACCTTTCCTCACACCTGCATCCATCTTTCACCACAAAGAGTCTTAGCCACACGGAGGATATACACTCACCTCAATCTTTATTTCTCTCCAAAACAATCACCCTTTGGCTGCCCTGTGTATCAAGAGAAACAGAGCCACACTGTAACTCACTCTTGGAAGGATAGATTAGGGAAGGGGACTGAGTAAGCACTGAGAACAGGCTTTAGCATCTTAGGTTCCAAAGCCATATAGAAACAAGGGAGGTCTGGGCTCCACAGACTCTTCATGGGACTCTAACCCAGGTTGTGTCTCTGGCACTGGGGCTAGTGTCATGCTTCTAAACAACGTTGGAAAGAAGCAGGCACTCACATAGGTCATTGGCCATACGGGGCTGGGAGTCTCTGGATTTCTACCCATGTGCTGTCAAGAAAGGAAGAGGATCATTCAGCAAGACCATTATAGCTCCAAAAGAGTATTTCTAGATGGATTTCAGCCATTATTCCATAATACCCCAAAGAAGTGATGTCTCTTCAACACCAGAAATTTAACGTATTTGAAATTAAATTTGACATCCTTTTCTCAAACCTTTTCCTCTTCCTGCCTCCTTCACTATCTTATTCCTGCTAAGAGTATCATTGTTCTCCCAGTAACTTTGACTCCATATGTCTTAGGTTTCTCTCTCCCCCCTACTCTCTAACCTTGAATGCTATCACCAAGTCCCCCTTGACTGTTGCTTTCTGTTACATCAAATGCCTCTCCTCTTTCCTAACCTTGCCGCAGGGATGAAGTCCTGGTCCTTATTACTTCCTGTCTAGACCATTACAATAATTCAGTCAATTTTCCACTCGACTTCACCCTAAATAATAATAATAATTCTGTCTTAATCTCAGGATACAAATCTGTTCATATCGCTTTCCTTCTTAAAAACCTTCTGTGGCTTCCCATTGGCCAAGAAGGCATCCAAACTCCTTAACCTGTGTGTAACCTGTAATAACCTGTTATTCAAGTCCTCCACAGCCCAGCCCCAGCCAAGATCTAGACAGCATCTGATTTAGTTTTTTAGGGTTTTTTATTATTATGAAAATAACTCTAGGTATAAAAATTTGTGCAAAAATATGAAAATGATATAAATCTTAATTTTATCATTCAAAGATATTTTGGTCTATCTACATATGTCCTTGTTTATAAACGTGGAAACATCTCCTTTTTTTCATTGCTAGTATATTGGTAGCATTTTTTCATACTTGAAAATAATTTTTAATTGTTTTAATAACACTTGTTACACTGACTCAAATATAAGTGATCTATTTTTATTATGTAATGAATCTGTGCTTATGTAAAAGCATATAAAATTTAGATAAACATAAAGAAGTAAAGAAGTAAATTTATTCCATGCCTTGATAACATAGAACTAATAATTATTGGCATTTTAGCATATATAGTTACTACTTATTTTATTTAATTATTATATCATGACATTTACCTGGGGTTATCTTTTCTTCCATTTTTTTCTAGTGATTTGGAAGATTTACATCATGTTTTCCTTCTGACAGTGATAAAAATATTAAATTCTACTTTAAAAATACATTAGAATCTAGTTTCCCTAGTTACTAGTATCAAGAATCAAAAGTACACATTTATTATCCATGTATGTAATAAGACATGGTATAACTTTATCATTCTTTCATTTTTCTTATCACTTTCCAGTTATTATTGATTTAATCTGAACTTTTAGATTGAGTTATTATTAGGTTATTCTTTGCTTGTCATTCATTACTTTAAAGATTATTTTTGATGTTCAAAATATTTCACCATCCAAGAAATAATTATTGATATTCAAATGCCTATATTGATCAAAATTACTTTTTTAAATATGACTTTCTTATCCTTGAGTTTATTATTTTAACTGCAAATTTCAATTATCTTCCCCAGATGTGTGTTCAACTAATTCCTTTTTTTTTTCAGGAAAAGTACATTACTGACTCCCCGAGCCCCTGAAGATAGGAAATATCTCCTTTTTGCCCACATCCTATATGCCAAACATATTGTGGGTATAGAATTCTTGTGTAGCAATGTTTCAGAATCATTCTTATTGTCGTTAGTATTTGGGAAATGTATAAATCCAGCCCCATCTTAGTTCCTTTTTTACACAACTTGCTGCAATTAGCTTTGATGCTTTTAAGTTTATTTCTTTATCTACGATTTTTAAGAATTTCAGGAAGCTATTTCTAGATGTTGGCATATTTCCATGAAATTTGTTTGGTAACTGGTGAACTGTCTCAATGAAAAACTTGTCTTTTTAAGAATTTATTTATTTATTTGAGAGAGAGAAAGGAAGCACCTACAAGCAGGGGAGAGAGGCAATAGGAGAAGGAGAAACAGACTCCCTGCCGAGCAGGGAGCCAGCAGCATCCCTGGGACTCAGGACTGGATCCCAGGACCCTGAGATCATTACCTGAGCCAAAGGCAGACGCTTAACTGACTGAGCCACCCAGGCACCCCCAAAACTTGGGTTTTTCTTTAGTTTGACACAATTTCTTCTTTTGCTTCTTTACTTATTCTTTCTGGTTTTTTTTCTGTTTCTTACTGATTTCTTTTCTATCATATGTAGATTTTTTCCCTAAATCTGTGTTCAATTTTCTTTTGTTCTCTCTCTCAAGAATTCCATTTTTTATCCTTGTAGGTTCTTGGAGAAATTTTCAAAGTTTCAAACATCATTATTTAGTTCTCAAAGTACTTAATCAACTTTTTCACTGCCTCCTTTTAGTTAAGCATTTTTAAAAATTCCCATGCAACCTTTCATGAGTTCAGAATATTTCCTTCTCACAACATCTTGCTCAATTTTTATAGCTGTGACAACTTCTTGAATCGTGTTAGTTAACAGGAATAAGAACATTGTTAAATTTTTCTTCATCTACTTACGGAGAGGTGATCTTAACTTTTTGAATACAATATCATTTTTATGAGTTTGGTGGTATTCCCTATTTACATGCCTTCATAGATAAAGAAAAAATTCAATTGTATCTTCCCTTTGCTAGAATAGAAGAAGCCCAATAGAACTTCCTCAATTTCTTCAGAATAAAACATTAGATCTTCTAATTTGTGCTTCTTGTGGCTTCTTATCCCAAGTCTGCCATTCTTTTGAATTAGCAGCCCATCAATATGTTTCACCCATTTCCACTGATCTCTATTTTTCAAGCAGAGAACACTTGCTCTTTATATGAGGGGAAGCTTTAGGTCATTATTCTGTCCTTTATTTAATCTACCATTTTTTTACTTTATGTAGTCCAAAACTTTTTTTTTTGACATTTGTAGAAGATGAATCTCACAGTTTCTAATTTTCACAGGCTTTTACATGACCTTGGCCATTTCTATTGGAATCTGGTGATGAGGGAATTAAATATCTCTGCTAATCTCACCATCTTTCCAAAACCTTTCTTTCCAATATTTTTTTTATTTTCTCTTCCCATTATATTTTCTATCAGTGTCTTCACTATATCTCCTATAATTTCTGGAAAACATGCATATCCTTATGCTGTTACCTTCTCCTGGAAGATCTTTCTTGGTACCTCTTCTCAATCCATCTCTTCCTACTAAAATAACAAAGAATCAACAACTTTTCAGTGAGGAGCATGATAAAAGTGTTCATAAAAGAGACAATATAGAAATCTCTCTTCTATGTGCTCTTGTGCTATTTGATAAAACACACTAGAGTCTACCATGAATGATATCTATCTGTGGTTATACTTTATTCCCGTTACAAACACTTAATCTTTGAGAGTGGGGATAATGCTGTGCTCATGTTATTTCCTCTTTGGACACAAACAGAAGCTGTCACATAGAAGAGGCTCCATAAAGAAGTATGTTAAATTTAGTTTAAGTTCAGTTATTATTTGTCATACACTACATATCAGTAATGTGTTATTTCTGTTCCCTACAACAGCATGAGTGGTAAGTATTATTGTCCCTTTTTATAGAAGAGGTATCTGAGGCACATACAAGATTAATAACTTTCAGGTTATACAGTTAGTGACTGAAATTAGATTCACACCCAAGTCTGACTCCAGTGGCCATGTGATTTTCTGACACACCATTCTGATTCAATTAAATTTTAATTAAGTTTAGATGACTTCACCGGGCATAAAACTTGCAGAAGGAATATAATTGGGTTAGATATGTAACAACATTCCTCCCTCACTAAGCCTACTTTGTGTCCTCTCTCTTTGATCACTATTGAGAAATAGACATCAAGGTTTCTACTGAATTGCTGCCTATTGAACCTCTGAAGCTCTTTTTGGATCTCTCTTTTATTCTCCCAAATAATGTGGCAATTCTCTGATTAGGATCTATATAAAGTAACTAACTAGTATACCTTAGAAATCTGAAGTAAAATTTATAGAGTATAGTTTTTTCCTCATGTCATAATTTCAATGACATTCTACACATATTATGATCCAACTCTACTGGGATAGATCTATTCTCTGCAGAAGCAGGAGAAAAATAATATGCAGCAGCTTTTGTTCACTGACCAGGAAAGTAGTAATTGAAAATGGTAAGAGCAGAAAAAAAATCCCTTAAAGGATAAACTGACAGCCAATGGGCCAAACCCAACCCACTCTTGTGTTTTGTTTGGATTAAACAATGTTTTAAAGCTATTTGACTTTGTGGTGAATATTTTAAAGTTTGAAAATTTTACATAAAAATCCAGATTTCTGGTTTCTTTTTTAAAAATATGAAGATCTGATCACACCAGGCTTGCATTCCTACATGAAAACCACATACTCAGTTGGGTAGGGGCAGGGATGGCTGGTGCCTCCAACTGTGGACCGGTGAGATTGCAATATATAACACATGTGGAATAAATATAAAATATAGAAAGTTAGAGCTGAAAAGAACCCTCACAAAATTAATACAGCTTTTCATTTTAAATTAGGAAACTGGACCAGGATAGTGATACCACTCAAGGTCACATAACTGGCTAATAATAAACTACAATAAATTCTAGATTTTTCTGGGGCACCTGGGTAGCTCAGCCAGTTGAGAATCTGACTCTCAGTTTTGGCTCAGGTCAAGATCTCAGGGTCCTAAGATTAAGCCCCACATTAGTCTCTGTGCTCAGCATGGAGCCTGCTTGGAATTCATTCTCTCTCTCTGTCTCTCTCTCTCTCTCCCTCTGTCCCTTCCCCCACTCATGTATTTTTCTCTCTCTAAAAATAAATAAATAAATAAATTTTTTTGAAAAAAATCTAGATTTTCTGACCACTCAGGCCACTGATCTGTTTATTGACAAACTTCATAATGCAATAAGGACCTCTTATTAAATTACACTATTTAATACTTAATAAGTGAGATGTATTTTGAAACACCTATCTGTTGTTCCCATGTTCCCTTGGTACCTTCTCTATTTGCATTAGCTAGCACATTGACTTATGGAATGACAAATAAGTCCTTTGTGATAAGGATACCAAATTATTTGAGTGACCATCTATCAATATAGTTCTGAAAACAGGATACTGTACAAGATTCAGATTATACAAACAAAAGTGTTGGACCCACATAATTTTTATTATGAATATACAATATTTTGTTCATTTATTTAACAAATATTTATTAAGTATCTATCAGGTTCAAGGAACTGTATTGAGCACTCACTGAGGATAGAAAGAGCAAACAATACAAATAAGATCTCTGCCTTTATAGTCATAAATTAGCAGTACCGTCTATAACAGAATCTCCATCAGTGAAATATCTAAACACATGTTCCTTTAGATCTAAATATCTTTGTAGATCACAGAGTATAGCAGATATAGCACACATAATCCATAATGAGTTTCTTAAAACTCATTATTATTAGTGCCAAATTAGAATCGGAGTCTCAAACAAAGGTAGTAAATTAATGAATCAAGTGATAGGACAAATGCTCTGGAACTAGGTAAAAATATTAACATATAATAATCCATATTTTGAGTCAATTATTTAATTATTTGAAGGTGAATTTTAAGGCATTCCATGGTGCAAGAATATTTATATTGGAATAAAGTGTTCCCAACCACCCATCAAGTCACAGGGTAATTATCTTCTAAATGCACATGTTGAGTCAGAGACCTGACTATGGTTGGTGGCAGATGTAAAAGGAATAAACATTTTTTTTTCATTTCTCACAGAACAGTCCTCTATCTACAAGATAAAGTCTAAGTAAAATGTATTGAACACTAACTATGAATCAGGCATTATGTTTATCACTGGTAAAATAAAAGGTGACTAAAATACTTTCCTATATTAAACATTCATTAAAGAGATTAAGGGAAAAAGAAAATTTCTAATGCTTAGCTACATGTTGTTCTATTAATTTTTTCAAAAAAATGAAAATAAATGCAATAGGTATCTGAAAGTAGGAAGAAAACAATGAGTTAGAGGATCCAGGGTACACTTCAAGGGGATAACGAGTCTTAAAGAAAAGGTAGTAAATAAAATCAAGAAAAAGTGGGGAATCTTGAGGAACTGTAAGATCAAACCTCACTGAATGTGGATAACCAAGGTTCTTTTTTTAAAAGTTTTTAAAAGGTGAAAGAAGTTTAGCAAGGAGAAGCTAAAGAAAAATAAGAAAAGGAGGATGGGAATTTATTGACTTATATAGCTAGCTGATATTTGACTATATGCATGTGCTGAAATTATGTCATCTGTCATCAGTAAAGGATCTGTCTCAGCTTTGCCTTTCTTCATGTTGTCTTCAGAGTCATTCCCTAACTCCAGTGAATGTTAGGTTCTCTTCTTTCTTGTCCCTACCCATACATGTGTTACCTGAGAGAGACATTTAAGCTATCGATTATATTTAGTCAATACTTAATTTAAAAATAATATATATTAATCTAGTAAATAAGCTCTTTTTATTAGCCATTTGAACCAAGAATCTTGAGGAAAGAGCCAAATAACATGTCTTTTATATCAACTGTAGCAGCTTCCATATTACCTTTCACAAAGATGATTAATACATACTAGATACATTAAAATTATAACAAATTATACTTAAGTGAGATGATTAGGATTTTATATTTTGAATAGGAATTAAGAATGATAATTTACAGGGGTTTCTGGGTGACACTGTTGGTTAAGTAGCTGACTCTTGTTTTGGGCTCAGGTGGTTATCTCAGGGTTATGATGTCAGGGTCCATCTCAGAATCCTGAGATGGAGCCCTGCCATTAGCTTGGCACTCAGCATGCAGTCTGTTTAAGAGTCTCTTCTCCCTCTGCCTCTCCCACATGCATGTACGTGTGCACATGTGTGGGCATGCTCTCGCTCTCTCTCAAATAAATAAATAAATCTTAAAAAAAGAATGATAATTTACAATGCAGATATTGGGGCAAAAAGAAGAGAGAGTGACAGATTGCATAAAGGATATAAAGGTGTTTCTTGTATTTTCAAGGCTGATAGACTAAAAACTAGGAATAATGTTAATTTGTTAAAGAACAAAATAGCAACATTGGATAGGAGAGTCAATTTCCAGAAGAAGATACACTACAATTTGGACACCTTGAGCTTTAAGAGCTGATTAAATACTCAAGTTGCTAGGTCATATTAACAAATGCTAATGGGAGGGGCACCTGGGTAGCTCAGTTGGGTAAGCAGCCAACTCTCCATTTCAGCTCAGGTCATGATCTTATGGTAATGAGACAGAACCTGTGTCCAGGCTCCGGGTTGGGATGTGGAGCCTGCTTAAGATTCTCTCCCTCCCTCCCTCTCCCACTGCCCCTCCTACCATCTCTAAAATAGGTAAATAAATCTTTAAAAACAAAAACAAAAAATGCTTATGGGAAATAGAAAGCAGATGACAGTGTAGGTCTGAAGATCTAGATTTGGGATTCACTCTTCGTTAGCATAGAATTGATGATAATAATCACTAGAGTGGACAACATTCCATAGGAATGAATAGCAGCAAGTTCTACTTTTGGCAATAAGATCAGCTATATATTCCAGAAACTATAAACCCTGAGATATTCTGGATAAAATAAAACAAATAGACCTTAAAATACATAGATGAATAACAAAAAAGTAAGAGAAAATCACAGGTTAAAAAAAAAGAAGGAGGGGTGCCTGGGTGGCTCAGTGGGTTAAAGCCTCTGCCTTCGGCTCAGGTCATGATCCTAGAGTCCTGAGATCGAGCCCCACGTTGGGCTCTCTGCTTAGCAGGGAGCCTGCTTCCTACTCTCTCTCTCTCTCTCTCTCTCTCTCTCTGCCTGCCTCGCTGCCTACTTGTGATCTCTGTCTGCCAAATAAATAAATAAAATTTTTTTTTTTAAAAAAAGGGGCCTAAAAGAACATGAAACTGAGTGTAAGCAGGTGTTAAAGTCACAGACTGCTCAGGGGGCATCTCTGGACAGCACAACTCTAGATGCTCAGGTTTTAACAGTCAAGACCTAGAAGGATGAGAAAGACTTCAGTCTGGATCACAGTAATAAGTCAAATCTGAGACTCCTACAGAAAGTTGGGTCACTTGAAGAAATATTCCCTCAATAAAAATGTAAGCCAGAAAAAGAAATTCATCCACTGGAAAGGAGAGCAACAGAAGAACCAGTTTGCCTTAGGTATTGGTGGAAGGGGAAAATGGCTCTCCCCTGGAAATTCATAATGACAAGTCTGCCTCTCAAATGTTAGGGACTTGAACACTAGGTAACTTTGCATTCTAGTAAACTGCAAGCAAAATTAATTTTTAAGGGTTTCCAGGTTATTTGTGGCCCAGGCACCTGGCAGGAGGAAACTTGGATCTCATTTAGAGGAAAAATTCCCTTAACCCACATTCCTCAGCATCTCCATAAATTAATATCAACCAAGAGGAAGAATATAATATAAAATGATCAAAAAGACAAGTAAACAGGGCACTAACAAGAGACAGAACAAAACAGCCCAAGGTTTTCAGATGTTAGAATAATCAAATACAGATTATCCTAAAATACACTTTAAAATTTTGGGGGGGATAGGAGAGAATTAAAAATAAAAATGTAGAACATGGGACTTTCATGAAATAACCAGGAATATTTGAAAAAGAACTCAGAAGAATTTTCACAAATTAATAATATAAATTTTGAACTCCAAAACTCAGCAGATTGCTTAAACAACAGAGTGGACACAGCTGAGGAGAGATTCAGAGCACTCACAAGAGAGATCCGAGAAAACCAAAAGCAATGCAGTGCCTTCAGAATTTTAAAAAAAAAAAAGGTAGGAGATTTAGAGAACAGAATAAAGACACACATCTATTTGGAGTTAACAAAGGAAAAAAAAAACATATAGAAAAAGGAGAATTGATATTCAAAAAAATTAATGGCCTTCAATTTTTCAAATTCCCTGAAAGTCATGTATCTTCAATTCTAGAAGCACAACAATACCAATAAGAATAAATTTTTAAAAATCCTCATTTCAGCACATGATAGTGAAGTTTTGAAACACCAATGACAAGAGCAGAAACTCTAAAAATGCAGCCAGAGAGAGAGAGAGAAACCAACAACCACAAATGGGTAACAGACTGTCAGCAGATTCTCAACAGCAATATGGGAAACAACAACAGAATAACATGTCCGAAAGGTTATCTATAATTATATTCCTGCTTAAACTTTAATTCAAAAGCAAGAATGAGAAAGGATATCCATCGGAAAAAGAATAATACAAGACAGAAAACATTTACCACCAGCAACCCCTGATTAAAAGAAGATCTAAATAATGTACTTTAGGAAAAAAGAAACTCATCTCATGAGGTAAGCCTAACATTCAGGAAGGACTAATAAGCAGATAAATTGGCAAATATGTAAGTAAATATAAATGAACAATGTATATGAAATGATAGTAATTTGAAAAAGAACTAGATCCTTCCACCAAAATAACATGTTCAAATATGTGTGAGAAATTTATTGAGAAAATTACAGATTTTCATCGTAAAACATTAAAGAATATCTAAATAAATGGAAAGATATACCATGTTCATAGAAAGGTGAAAAATCATGTAAATACCAATTATCCCATAGAATAATCTATAAATTCAACAAAATTCCAATTAAAGTGCTAAAAATGTTCTTTCTTGGAACTTAGAAAACTGATTCTAAAATTTTGATGAAAGAATAAAGTGCCAAAAATAACCAAGATGCTCCTTAGAAAGAAAAGTATGCATGAGGAAAGTAGGGAGAAGAATGTGTAATAACAAAGCTTATTATGAAACTTTAGGGTTACTTTGAATTCATATGACACTGACATTTTAATAGGTAAAACCCAAATATTGGTAATTGCTAATGGATCAACCTAATAATAAAGATGTAGCTTACAGAAAGACAAATAGATAAGGTAAATCCAGAACAGAGAGCATACAGACAGACCCATGCGTGCATAGAAACTTGCCAGAACTGGCATTATAGATCATTGGGAGAAAAGGAATCAAAGATGCCATAATAATTAATTACCTGATAGGAAAGTAAAGTTAAATTATATTTCTTGCCTAATGCCATAAATAAAATTAGTTCCAGGTGGACAAAATGCTAGAAGGAAATATAGTAGAATGTCCTTACAAATATGTTTCCCCCTTCTACAATCTAGAATTTTCTGATGGGCACATAGCTGTCCAGAATGAAGACTGTATTTTCCAACATCTTTGCAGGTCAGATTGTCTTATGGCAGAAGTTCCAGCCAAAGGGATGTAAGTGGAAATGTCCATAAAGTGGTTTCTAAGAATGTCCTGTTTAAAAGCTGGTGGACACCTGCTTTGCCTTTATTTCTCTTCCTTTTTCTACTCTCCCACCTAGGAAAGGGGTATAAAAGGACTATACAGCCTCATGGGGGTGGAGCAGAAAGTGGGAAGGAGTCTAGATCCCTAAGAACATTATGGAACAGAGCTTCCATACCTGCTGCAGATTGCCTACCTCAGAAATCTTACATGAGAGAGAAAAATAAGCCTTCTGTCTTAAGTAATTATTATTTTAGGTCTCTCCTTCTCACAGTCAGGCCTAAGGCTAAGTAGTATAATTTGTGACCACATTTTCTCCCTCCTTATTATGGAAAGACTACAAAAGGGAAAAACAGAATATATAGGAATAATCATGTGGAAACATCCACTTTTAATGGATTAGGTGAGAATAAGGAACAGTAAAAGACAGAGAAGCTATAGAAGTTCCAAGTGCCAAATGCTGTGACATACAGAAAGTGAGGACTGAAAAAAAAAGTTGCCTCTGGATTTGTCTAGATTAGGAGGTCACTGGTGACTTTAGAGGACTGTTTCCAAAGAGTGACTAAGAAGCCAATGAAGCAACACAGCACTCAAAGGATTATTACCACTTGCACATTATTTGAAGGGCTTCCAGCTCCACACAAAACCAGCATACAAACACGTTTGGTGTTTCTGGGTGATGGGTGTAACTAGATGTACCTGAATCATCAAGAAACAGAAATAGCCCTTACCCTGGATGATTTCTTGATGTCTTTTCCACAATCATGGCACACCCATTAGCAACATGGTTTGTCCACTCCATCTAGTCGCTAGAATGGTGACTGACAATTCTGTTGGGGTTCAAACTTTCTCTTTCAGTATATGAGGGGATTCTTTTTTCTCTAGGGCTTAGAAGGTAACTGGGTTTGGTTTGGTTTTGTGTGCCATTAAATAAAACACATATGTTACTATTAATGATATATTTATAGATGTGTGTGTTTACCTCAAAATGTTTACCTCAAAATGACAGGTAGAAAATGACAAATCTTCGAAAGATGTAACTAAAATGGTTAGATATAGATATATCCTTCAGCAATCTCTGTATAGAAGCCCTGAGCACCAGGAGGGGATGCAGGCCAGAACTTTGAACTTTGCAAAATAGAAGCAGGCATTCCTTGATATACCAGAAGGCGAGACTTTCAAAAAATCTACACAAACTAAGAACACATGCAAAAAGAAATTTTTTCCATAAGAAATAGTGGTAAAGAATGAATTCAGGGGATTTCAGTCTTTACTGCATATGAAGCACCTATATATAATTACAAATCCTCAAAGTGTAATAGGGAACACACTCACATAGGTAGAGTCAGTAGTGGAGTGAGTTGGCAGACTGTTGGGTTTGATGAAGGAGACTGTCGCTATTACAAAAGCAAGGGAGGTTTGTCTCCCCCAACCATCACTGTGGGGAATGAGGGATTAGATATGCCTCGTACCAACAAAGGGTGAGAATTCCTAAAATTCCCCTTACCCTGTTATCACTTTAAAGGAAATTTCCTAGTCAAGCATTTCCAAGGCAATCCTCTTGTTAGAACTGGTAAAGCACCTAAACCTTAAACGGTTAAGGAAACAGAGGTAACCCAGGTGTGGATGAATAAAAACACAAAAGGCAATGAAAATGTGGTGAGGCCACCTGACCAAGTAGGGTTGCCTGATGAATCTGTCTTGAAGCAGTGTGTCTGCCACTTAACCACCTGTCCTACGGGAGTGGCCTATGAGGATCCCTAGGCCTGTGGTCTGTGCACATGCTAATAAATTGCTTAAAATTGCCTCCTATGTGCTGTCTAAAACACATGAATCAAGATTTTTGCCTGACTTGCATGAACTGTATCAATTATACAATCTACTCCATCCTAGTCCATCTCCATACTCACTGCAGTTAGGCTAAAGTCCTTATCTTTTTCCGAGGGAGAGGGAAAATATAAAGGGAGTGGCAAAGCTAAGAAACAGAAGTTAAACTCCTTTTTCTGAAGCAGGAGTGGGAATGGATGGGTTCCTGGATCTCTAGCATCCTCTTCTGCCCAATCTCCCTGGCTTACAATGGCCACAGTTTATCAAGAGATACCTGGAATCTTTGCCACTGCTCTCATAGACATAGGTAGCTGCAGGACCCAGAATTATTCCCCCCAGACATTCAAGCTACAAGTATCAGCATGTGTTCCATGAGGAGCCCAACCTTAGCAAGTCTCCAGCAGGTCTTGGCTCCTATAGGTAGATCTCTTGAATTCCCAGTGGCTAGGTGTGCCAGCTCACCCAGGACATTGCATTAACTTTACAACAAAGGACCTTGCACTTCCCTCCCTGATTAAAAGTCACCAGTTTTTGCACTGGCATGTGTTGGGAGTTTATTCTCTGCCTCTTAATCCTGTGTACTTTTTTTGTCTCTTTATGCAAATCTAACCAACAGCAGTTGTCTAAGATGACTAAGCCACAGTGAATCCTTACCCATGTGAAAATTGGAAAAGGACTGTGAATACCTTTGCAAAATGCCCCAATAAAAGGCACTATACTAAGGAATTTTATTACAAATTTTCCTGGAATGTCTTTAAGAGCTCGATGCTGGCTAAAAGATTCCTTTATTTTATTTTTATTTTTTAAGGTTTTATCTATCTATATGACAGACAGAGATCACAAGTAGTCAGAGAGGCAGGCAGAGAGAGAGGAGGAAGCAGGCTCCTCATGGAGCAGAGAGCCCAATGCGTTGCCCAATGTGGAGCCCGTTGCAGAGTTTGATCCCAGGACCCCAGGATCATGACCTGAACGGAAGGCAGAGGCTTTAACCCACTGAGCCACCCAGGCGCCCCTCCTTTATTTTTTAAGTGCCCTTTTCTTTCTTTCCCCCCTCCAATTTCTTCTGAAGGTCCTTCTAGATGGAGTAAAATGGCAATACTTCAAGGTTTTAAGGCTCAGTACATTTGGAGGTTATATTTGGTACATTAGATTCCATGTTTAGGTTTTCCATTTATCAACAAGACTGTAAACACAGTGTGGGAAGCCATGTTTCATACCGTTTGTATATATGCTCACCGAATGTGGTGTTTTGATCGATAGTGCTTTATTTATGACTTAGTAGGTGCTTAAAAAATTCATTAGTGGTTGTATTTTAGATATTCAAATGTCTATTCACCAAGAGAGGGAGAAATACAAAGAAATAAAAAAAAAAAAAAACCACAGCTTCTATCCTCAGTTTTCTCAACTTTCACTGAAGTGGACTGAATTCTCCCTTCCAAAGATGATGGCCATTTTAATGTCTTATTTTTTGACAGATTTGGCTTTCTCAATCACATCTCATGGGCACTTTGTAAATACAGATTGACTTACCTAATGAAAGACAGTCCATCTTTCTCTCTTTCTCAATCTTACCCATTCTCTGAGTTCAACTCCTTTTAGATTCCACAAAGCCTCCTCTGACAGCCCTACCCAGAGTCCTTTCCTTCTTTCCTCCGAACTTGTTCTTATTGATTGTACATATCCAATCATTTATTTAACCCTCATTATTAGGAAAGTTAAAGAAATGGCCACTGAGTTAACTCCTGATACCCTTGGATATTTCCAGCATTCTCGTTCTCCTTTTTTTGGTAGCAGACCCTGGCAACAGAGTAGGGATGTAACGCAAGGTGGTTCAATTCACATCCTTCTCTGGGGATAGGGACAAACTCTATCTGAAGCATCTTATAGTTAAAATGTAAGTAATGTACAACACAGTAACTATCATTAATACTATGTTACATATTGGAAAGTTGCTAAAATAGTAAATCATAAATTTCTCACAATAAGAAAAAAAATTGCAACTATTGTTGACCTAAATAAAGAGGTAAACTGTGTCAAACTCAAAATTGTCCAAAAGATGTATTTATTCAGTAATAGCAGAGGAATCGCAATTTGAGACAAGCAAACTGTAGCAAGCTACAGGCAAGTCCTCTGAAGGTTTGGGTTAGCTGTGTTTATGGGCAGGAGTAAAAAGAGGGGAGAGCTCAGTTCAGTCTGTTAAAATAAAACACAAATGAAGACCAATTTTGAAAATTCCCTAAGAAGACAAAACCAGTCCAGTCATACAAACAAAGCTTGATTCAACTCATCTTGCAAGACCAACCTGATCTGGGTCATTTCTTGTTCATGAAGCTGGAAACCATAATCAAAACTTCCCAATGCTGATGATTTGAGGCAACCCCTGACCAACTCTGTATCATTTAAGAAAATTCCAGTATTATCAGTTTTCTGTAAATCACAACTTTATGGGAAGTCATCTCTCATTCTTAAGTTTTATTTTTCTGAGGGCACATATCTGAATTTTCCCACTTTATATCTTCCAGTTACATTGTAGGTTGAAATTCTTTCAAACTACATATGGTGACGAGTGTTAACTAGACTTCTTGTGGTGATCATTTCACATTATATACAAATATCAATTGTTACATTGTAACTAATATGATGTTACATGTCAATTATAGCTCAATAAAAGAAAAAAAGGAATGCAAATAAGGAACTTCCCCCATACTAGATCACCCAACATGAGAAGCTGATCTGAGAGAAAAAGCTGACACCCAAAAAGAGAAGACACAAGACTTAGCAAGCATTGAAGGTTTCTAAAGTCCCTGGATCCATCCAATTCTCCCTGAGCTAAGTTTGATCCCAATCATTTCTAGGGTTTGGTTATTTTGGCCAGTAAATTCTTTTTTTTTCCTTGTCAACTAATTTGAATTTGTCACTTGCAGAGCCTTGACAAATCCATGACAGGCTCCTGAAAGGAGTCATATCCTTGTGAATTTTGTTTCATGGCTTTAACATATCCCATTGCACCCAGCACAGATTATGCCCTGCAAAGAATAGGATCTCAATCAATAGTTGTCAAAATCATGATTCCTCAAATTTCCATTAAAATTCTGGCATATTATATAAAACACTACAAATATTAACATAATTATTATATTCAGGAAATTATGAGCAAGTTCAGAGTCTCAAGATATAATACTACATTAGTTGAGTTACTTGTTTTCAGGAACAAAATGCACATATTTAACCATGTTGCTAATACATCTCTTCTCATTAATAGACCACTGCCTACATAAACCATTCATGTATTTATACCTTCTCAAAATGCAGAGTACTTGATACAAACATGTTCAAAACTTTTTTCATTCCACATTAACACACTGCCAAGCATATTTTATAAAATATATATATCTGTATGTGTTTGTATATATATCTTAAAAAACCTGGGAGCCATAGAGTGGGGAGGAGCAAGATAGCAGAGGAATAGGAGACCTAAATATCTTCATGTCCCAGGAGTTCAGTTAGATAGTTATCAAACCATTCTGAACACCTACAAACTAAGAGAAGAAGAGCAGCAATTCTAGGAACAGAAAAGTGACCACTTTCTGGAATGTAGACTGTGCAGAGAAGTGAATCCAAAGCAATGAGAAGATAAATCACAGTGGGGTGGGGGTGGGGGGGGCAGTCTTCTGGCAAGCGGCAAAGCAGTGGAGCACAAAATCAGAAATTTTAAAAGTCTGCTCCACAGAGCGATGTCAATCCAGAGGCTAAGCAGTTGGAGGAGGGGGGTAGCCCTTGCAGGAAGAGTGTGGTCTCAGGACCTGTGGGGTCACAGAAAGACCAGGGGTACCTGAGTGTGGCAGAGCCCCCAGGTATCAAGGCAGAGAAGCCGGCTACAGAGAAGGAGCTGAAGAGGGGGCTCTCACCTCAGGGTTACTGTAAACCATGATCTGAGGCACATTCGGGCCACTACTCATCAGGCAAGGACCCCACAAATGGCAAATCTGGAGAGACTCACCTTCCTCCTCTGAGTGGAGTGGAGTGGAAACATGCTACAGGAATCTTCTGGTTTTGGAGACTCCAAAAGGGACCATGCACCAGAGACAGAAATGCTTGGTCACAGGCCAGGTGAGGTCAGAGTGTGGCTAGACACCAGGGAGATGGGAGTGATTGACCCCTTTTCTCTGAGGGTGCATTGAGGAGTGGGGCCCCGAGCTCTCAACTCCTCTGGCACCAGAGATTGGGAGACTGCGATTTTCATTCCCGGCTTCAAAGCTCTACGGAAAGCGTTCAGGGAACAAAAGGTACTGAGAGCAAAACTGAGCAGATTGCTTAGCCTGGCCCCTGACAAGGGCAGTGCAATTCCACCTCAGGCAAAGATATTTGAGAATCACCACAACAGGCACCTCCCCCAGAAAATTAGCAAGAATATCAAGCCAATACCAGCTTCACTGATCAAATTTTATTTTTTTCTTATTCTATTTCTTTTAATTTTTCCTCTTTCCTATAACCTGTAACTACCAAGGAAATTGAAGGAGTCATCAAAAATCTCTCAACAAATCAGAGCCCAGTACCAGATGGCTTCCCAGGGGAATTCTACCAAATATTTAAAAAAGAATTAATCCTTATTCTCCTGAAACTGTTCCAAAAAATAGAAATGGAAGGAAAACTTCCAAACTCAATTTATGAGGACAGCATTAGCTTGATCCCAAAACCAGACAAAGACCCCATCAAAACGGAGAATTACAGACCAATATCCCTGGTGAACGTGGATGCCAAAATTCTCACAAATATACTAGCAAATAGGATACAACAGTACATTAAAAGGAGTATTCACCATGACCAAGTGGGATTTATTCCTGGGCTGCAAGCATGGTTCAACATCTGCAAGTCAATCAATGTGATATAATACATTAATAAAAGAAAGAACAAGAACCATATGATACTCTCAATAGATGCTAAAAAAGCATTTGACAAAGTACAGCATCTTTTTTTCATCAAAACTCTTCACAGTATAGGGATAGACAGTACATACCTCAATATCATAAAAGTCATCTATGAAAAATCTATAGCGACTATCATTCTCAATGAGGAAAAACAGAGCTTCTCCCATAAGGTCAGGAACATGGCATGGCTATCCACTATCACCACTGCTATTCAACATAGTACTAGAAGTCCTAGCCTCAGCAGTCAGACAACAAAAAGAAATAAAAGGCATCTGAACAGCAAAGAACTCAGAGTTTCACTTTTTGCAGATGATATGATACTTTATGTGGAAAACCCAAAAGACTCCACTCCAAAACTGCTAGAACTCATAGAGGAATTCAGTAAAGTTTCAGGATATAAAATCAATGCATGGGGGCACCTGGGTGGCTCAGTGGGTTAAAGCCTCTGCCTTCAGCTCAGGTCATGATCCCAGGGTCCTGAGATTGAGCCCCGCATCGGGCTCTCTGCTCAGCAGGGAGACTGCTTCCCCCTCTCTCTCTCTGCCTGCCTCTCTGCCTACTTGTGATCTGTCAAATAAATAAATAAAATCTTTTAAAAAATTAATAAATCAATGCACAGAAATCAGTTGCATTTCTGTACATCAACAATGAAAAAGAAGAAAGAGAAATTAAGGAGTCGATTCCATTTACAATTGCACCCAAAACCATACAATACCTAGGAATAAACCTAACCAAAGAGGCAAAGAATCTGTACTCGGAAAACTATAAAGTATTAGTGAAAGAAATTGGGGGAAACACAAAGAAATGGAAAATGTTCCATGCTCATGGATTGAAAGAAAAAATATTGTGAAAATGTTTATGCTGCCTAAAGCAATCTGCACATTTAATGCAATCCCTGTCAAAATACCATTACTTTTTTTTCAAAGAAATGGAAGAAATAATCCTAAAATTTATATGGAACCAGAAAAGACCCTGAATAGCCAGAGGAATGTTGAAAAAGAAAACCAAAGGTGGTGGCATCACAATTCCAGACTTTAAGCTCTATTATGAAGGTGTAATCATCAAGACAGCATGGTACTGGCACAAAAACAGACACATAGATCAATGGAACAGAATAGAAGGCCCATAAATGGACCCTCAACTCCATGTATGGTCAACTAGTCTTGGACAAAGCAGGAAAGAATGTCCAATGGAAAAAGTCTCTTCAACAAATGGTGTTGGGAAAACTGGACAGCCACATGCAGAAGAATGAAACTGGACCGTTTCCTTATACCACACACAAAAATAGAATCAAAATTGATAAAAGACCTCAACGTGAGACAGGAATCCATCAAAATCCTTGAGGAGAACACAGGCAGCAACCTCTTCAACCTCTGCCACAACAACTTCTTCCTAGAAACATTGGCAAAGGCAACGGAAGCAAGGGCAAAAATGAATTATTGGGACTTCATCAGATCAAAATCTTCTGCACAGCAAAGGAAACAGTCAACAAAACCAAAAGACAACTGAAAGAATGGGAGAAGATATTTGCAAATGACATATCAGATACAGGGCTAGTATCCAAAAATCTCTATAAAGAACTTATCAAACTCAGTACCCAAAGAACAAATAACCCAATTAAGACATGGGCAGAAGACACGAACAAACATTTCTGCAAAGAAGACATCCAAATGGCCAACAGACACATGAAAAAGTGCTCCACATCACTTGGCATCAGGGAAATACAAATCAAAATCACAGTGAGATACCACCTCACACGAGTCAGAATGGCTAAAATTAACAAGTCAGGAAACAGACAGATGTTAGCAAGGATGCAGAGAAAGGGGAAACTTCCTACACTGTTGATGGGACTGTAACTGGTGGAGCCACTCTGGAAAACAGTATGGAGGTTTCTTGAAAAGTTGAAAACAGAGCTACCCTATGACCCAGAAATCACACTACTGGGTATTTACGCTAAAGATATAAATGTAGGGATCCAAAGAGATACTTGTACCCAAATGTTTATAACAACAATATCCACAGTAGTCAAACTATGGAAGGAGCCTAGATGTCCATCAACAGATGAATGGATAAAGAAGATGTGGTACATATTTATAATGGAATACTATGCAGCTATCAAAAAGCCCCCAAATCTTGCCATTTGCAACGATGTGGATGGAATAAGAGGGTATTATGTTAAGCAAAATAAGTCAATCAGAAAAATAATTATCATATGATCTTTCTGATAAGAGGAATTTGAGGGGCAGGGCAGGGTGTCGAGGGAGGAGGGAGGGAAAAATGAAACGAGATGGGACCATGGAGGGAGACAAACCATAAGAGGTTCTTAATCTCAGGAAACAAATTCAGGGGTGAAGGAGGGGGAGGGATAGGGTGAGTGGTTTATGGACATTGGGGAGGATATATGCTATGTTGAGTGCTGTGAAATATGTAAGATTGATGATTCACAGACCTGTACCCCTGAAGCAAATAATACATTATGTGTTAATTAAAAAAAAAAAAACCTGAGGCATGAATATAACAAAGTAAAACTTTGTTCCACAGGCTTAATAGGGCCCTTTGAATGAATGAATGAATTCTGTGTGTGACTTGTTCATGAATATGGAAAGTATCTGAAGATTTTCTTCTTCTTTTTTAAAAAAATTTTAAAAATATTTATTTATTTGACAGAGAGATCACAAGTAGGCAGAGAGGCAGACAGAGAGAGAGGGGGAAACAGGCTGAGCAGAGAGCCTGATGTGGGGCTCGATCCCAGGACCCTGAGATCATGACCTGAGCCGAAGGCAGAGGTTTTAACCTACTGAGCCACCCAGGTGCCTGAAGATTTTCTTCTAACTTGTCTTGATTTCCTTGAAGACCCTGGCACACATCATGAGATTAAAATAATCTGGCATTGCTGGTGCCTTTACCCACAAATACCAAGGAATAAATATTAGAATGATGGATTCTCTTTCCCCTGTCAACCATGAATGTGTTCCAGCCAGGGCAAGGTCTAGAGAATAATTTAAAAATAAATAAATAGAACCAAAGAGTAACTTTATTCTTTTATTCAAAGTTTATTAAAATACAAGAACAAATTTTAAAAGTACACGTACCACTCAGCACCAATATAATAACACTCCTTCTACTGATAACCTCCAAAGCGTTTCTGTTTCTGCAACTGAGTAGCAGAGAAAGACACACCACGTGCATTCTCACCACATTTACCCAGTACCCATAGTATCATGCCCCAAATAGTCTCCTTGCCAGGGAGACAAAGATGGGCAGGGGAAAACTAATGTGACTACATCCAACCACTAACTGAGTCAGTGACTCTTTCATCAGTAGTTATCATTCGCACACTGGTCACCTCTGCACATTCCCGTCTCCCTCTCCGGGTACTCGATTACCTGGGCTAGTGATAGAGTCTGGCAATAATGTGATGCAAAACTAAGTAAAACTGGCCAACGTTCCCTACACAATATCTTTTAATTGCTTTGGTTATAATGTACTGGATACCTATGTCTTCATAGTCTCTCATCCTAATACACATAAAAAGTACATGAGCCAGTGACGTAGTCTGGAAAAGTCTTGAGAGAATTTTTATTTATTCCCCACCCCCTTCTGTGGGCTTCTTTCATTTATGTGTTTACTTATTTGCTTTAGGGGGGATGGGAGGAGGGGTAGTTGTGAGCCCAAATAGTGACTTCATTCAACATCTCCTGGGTCCTTGAGATCTCCTCAGTAAATATTAAATGAACTCCATGGAGCTATTGCCCTAGATGGGCAGCAAGCCCTGAATTGCATGACCAGTCTTGTTTGGATATCTGTACGTGTTTGCTTTCTATTGGTTCAGACTCACCTTAGAACAGAGCTGGGTCTCTTAGTTGAGACCTTGCCTCTGCTGCTATCCAGAACTTAAGGCATTAAGAAGTAGCTCAATGTTTGCCTCATTCTAAAGTCATTCATTGACACCCAGAAGCTTTTTCCACTGGTAAGAAGTTTCTTTTCAAATTCTCTCAAATCAGTATACCAAATTCTCAGGGCCTACCTCTCTCCAGTTAGCAACTTCCTGGCTTTCCCAGGCCCTACTTCCTTCTTTCATGGAGGACCTCAAGATACCACCAGGAGAATGCTGATCACCAAGCAGAAATTGATAGTTATGCCCCATTCTGGATGTATGTATGAAACCTAAGTTTGGATTCTATTTTTAAGATAAAGTAGAAAGTCAGGAGAAAGTTGGACTATAACTAAAAACATTTTTGCTCTGATTTTTGGCAATATCATTTTGTTTTAAGTTCCTGGAATCAGAATTCTTACTGTTAATCTCTTCTGCTGAGAGACATGACATTGGACATGTTCTGAAAACCTCTAAGTGCTGGAGAGGTTTTCATTAACCCTTCAATGGGACAGAAATTGGTGTCTACATCTTCCCCTTTGCAATGGCCATATGATTCTAATTAAGCTAATTTTCCAAACTATCAGTCAGATTTACAGAACAGAAAATCCTCTACATCAGTGTATTCCTTTTGCTGTGGATATAACCCATAGGGCATGCTAAGAGCACCTTGTATCCAGCTGGCTGGGAATTCTCTCAAAGGCATAGATATTGTTTTTAACATGCCCTCTGGTATTTCTTGCAACAAGGCAGTACCCACACATGACCTCACCATATTTCATATTTTTTATTCAAGAGCCCAAATAGTGAAACACAATTCAGGCAAGATAAAAGACAGCAGGCTTCTCTTCTCTCCTTGGTCATAGAATAGGCATTTTCTGCTTAATGGCAGAATTTAAATCAGTAGGCCATTCAGAATTTGATATTACCAAAAATCAAGGGTACATTCTATAAACAAGGTGAAGACACAGTACCAGAGATCCAAAACATGAAAATAAAAAGTCATATAAGTTAAACGACTGTCACTTTAGCTATACAAAAAAGTTACTAGTCTTCCTCTGAGGAGGACAGTTACATTTTAATATCTGTATCAAACATTTCTATGTTATTCTGTGGGCATTTCATTCACACTCATTCAAGAAAGTCATTGTTGAGTCCACTAATATTTTCTCTAAGCAATAAAATAAAGTAAGTTTGAATAGTTCCAAGACATATGTCTTTCAAACACTAAAGGTTTGAGCAAATCCAGATGCTATGATAATATCTAAAATTGCTTGGAAACTATTTCAATAATAGACAAGCTAATTCAGTTTAAAAGGCTAAACTGATAGCTCCATGTAAAAACAGCCTAGGGGGAGGGGATGTTTAGGTCTCAATTGTTCAAAGGAACATATTTTACCATGTATGTTTGAACAATTGGTAAAAGGAACATACTTTATAAAGACAAGATAGGTAGGGTGGGTATTGACACTCTAATATAATTTCTCTGAGCATATCAGCTAAGCATTGATTCTCCTCTACTTCAAAATAATGAGTTCTTGTTATGTTCATAAAAGATCCATCACAGGAAATCATAAAAAACCATGTTGAGATAAATAGGTTACATAATTTGAGGCTTATCATAACTCTGGTTAACACCAAGCCATTCTACTGACTGAAGGATTCCTGAGCTTTGTCAATTCACTGTCTTCATTGTTCCCTAACTGCCTTTCTTCCAGAAAGTCTTCTATGTTCTATTGAACATATCTTTTTCCCTGATATTCAGCCTATGCCTTTGTATATTTACTTCCACTGCTTCATTTTTCCATTGGAATATCCTCATGGAGAGGAATTGCACACACACAACCTTCTCTTTTCCTGAAACATATATCGCAACTGGGTGCTTTTTCCATCATCCTTTTTCCCAGACAACTAGCACTGCCGTAGCCAAATCTCATCCCCCCACCAGCTTCTCTAACATCCTGTTCCATTATTGTACATGTACAACAAAGGGGAAGTTTAAGGACAACAGGGTGAGTGTGCCGCAACCAAGTTTTCATTTTACTTTTCTAGGGTACCACATAATCTTGACACCATTTTAAAGATAAAATTCAGTGGGGCCTACTGAGCAGTCTGGAGTATAAAGTTTAATGACTGAGAACTCTGAAATAATCTGTTCTCCGTGGGAATTTCCAGAAATTTCTTAGGTGTTGCTACATTTTCAAAATTTCCTTTGTTTCTTTGTGGGTGTGTTTTATAGAATTTAAGACACTGAAAAACTTAAATATTGCTGTAAAGAAAATAATCAGTTAAAATAGTACATTAATATCTAAACAATAAATTAGTGATATGACTGATATATTGTTCTAGTTCTGTTTTGTTTCTTTGAATATGCTTTTGGTTCTTACACACTCAGTTCCCACCTTTTTCTTATTTCAGGCAACTAGTCCCAGAAGATATTTTCAACTTGAGTTTTTTTTCTATGACTTTTATTTTATGATTCAATTATTAATGGAATGGTCATAAGAACCCTTGATTGTACATATCAATACAACCATATACTGTGGTTTAATAGCATCCTCAAATTAACAATAAAACATTTATAATACAAAATTAATTGGTCTATTCTTTGGGGGTTATGATATTTAGATATTATATTATAGGTAAAACTATAGTGTATTTTAAAGAGAAATATGGTGTGTGTGTGTGTGTGTGTGTGTGTGTGTGTGTGTGTGTAGCATTATAATGAGGATACAGGCCTTAGATTACTAGACCTCAGCTAACTGGAAAAAAGGAAGATCCCCGTCCAAATTTAAATGTAAATGGGAATTCCATTTTGCCAAATTCCATGCCACTGAGGGTTGCCTCGTATCAAAGCCTTCGAAATTATTAATGAGAATTGTCTCAAACTAATTTTCTCTTCCTCTATTTTGTAACTGAAGAAATCTTGTTCATTTGCACTTATTATTCACTATAATTTGCCCACTCTGGGAGGAGAACAGTGCTACAGCTGAATGGCCAGAGCACCTACCTCCCACAGCAGCTGAGAATATATTCATATATATTATCAAGAGTATATTATGAAGGATGTACTCCCCAGCTCGGCATCCGTTTAGGAGACTGAGACTAAGAATGAGTGGGGCCACATCATAATTGTAGGAATAGAGAGGGAAAGACCAGCACCACTGGACCTACTGGTTTTACATTTAATCAGTATCATGTGGTATAATTCACCCACTGAAAATATATATACCACAGACCTGTTTCAAAAAGTAATTATTTCTACCAAAGAACCCTCATAATTGAAAATAATGATGCATGGGTTTTTTTTCCCCTTTCCATCCCCCTTTCTCCCTCAATTGAGGAATATATGATAAATTCACTGATTTCACATGCATATTCTCAATGCTAATTTCAATTAAGCTGCTTCTTTTTCTGGCCCATGTATGTTTTATGTGTCCATGTTTCTGTGACTAACAAATTAGTTCCATTCCCTAAGCTTCAAGGTGAAACTCTGTGAAGCCTCCTCATCTTTCTGCCTCCTGTCCCTAGCTTGTCAGTTGGATTTTCTTCTAGGGCTTTCCCCACCAGCCTAGAAAGGAACCCTCAGATTTCAGATAACCATCCTAATCCTCCAGGTAGGGATCATCCTTGATATCTGCAAATATACCTGTGAGTTCTGGGATGTTTAGACTGGCATAAAGCACCACATGGCTAGAAACTAGAACAGCAGAAACTACTCGAACATTGTTAAACATGAAAGCCTTAACCACAAGAACTGGGCTCAAGGACTCTTTATATGTAATTATTTGGGAACTTTCCAGATGGGCTCTATCCATGCTGAATAAAGCATAGGCAATACTCCTCATACTAATAAGGACAATAGTTCCCTAACATAGTAGTTATTCAGGTAAATCTTTTCTTCAAATCCCAAAGCATGCATCAGCTGTATTACTTCTTTCCCAAGGCAGAATGAACACATGTTGAAACAGCGTTTCTTCCTCTCCATCTTGGGATCTTTTCATTCAGGCTTTTCATTAGGAAGAGATGTGCTGGGGCTACTACTTAGCCAAATGCCATTTGAGTGGTAAAAGAAGTATGGAGATGTTAGATGTCTATGTTCTTCTGACATGGAAATTCCTATCTTTCAGCAAGACAATGGGACTCGGTGGAAATAGTGGATTCAGTTCTTAGTTTCCTTTCCTTTACATAATTAAAAAAAAAAAAACTCCTTTACAATCATACCTTTAATCAGCTAATCTAGATTTCATCTTTTGCTGAAATTCTTCTCCAGCCAACGCCGGACTTCTTGAAGGTTGTAGCAGAAAGGGCCCTTTCCTCCCAGATAAGCAATTTTCTGTCTCTGCACAATACACACACGTTCAAAGGCTACCCCGTAAGCTACATTGGCATTATTGTCCATGCGGTCAGCCACAACTCGGCACTGGGGCGGCAAGGAGAAATGCTCCAGAAGCTGGTGGGCTGCTGCACATCGGTCTTCCTGGTTCCGGTGCTTCTTCACTTCAAAAGACAAAGAAGAATCACCAGGCACTGCCCAACCATCTGAAGGATGAGCCTCATCAATGTAGACCAACAGGAAGTCAGCCACTGATGAGAACTCTTCCACCAGTTTGCTGAAGGCTGGCAGCTGGCTAGTAAAAGGAGGTCAAGTGGCTGAGCCAAAGTTGACCACCAGTGGGCGCTCAGGGCTGGCAAAGTCAAGAAGGTGGCACTCTGCTCCATCAACCATCTTCATCTGGGCACCATTTCTACCGTTATCACTTCCTTCATCATTGGAGACGTGTACCACACTGGAATTGGGGGCATCTTCACCCAATTTCACCTGGTGGTGAAAAAAAGAAAAAAGGGAGAGAATACCATATGAAATGCATTGTCACTCCATTTCATTCTATACAAAAACAGCCGGCTCTAATCAAATGTGGTATTTCCTTCATAGGATGGAATAAACCTATATTGATTTAAGTAGAGACATCATGGCAGGTATTGTAGAAAAAAGACCCTAAAAAGGTTAAAACTTTTTTCATTTTGTATAGTTACTGAGATTTAGCTACCTCTTTCTGAATTCCCACTCCTGAATTCTAAAACTTGGGAAAGACCTTTATATTCTTGCATGATGCTAATTCATTTAATTTCAACCAATGGACAACAAAACCAATGAGGTGTATTTCTGGACAGAGGTAGAAAACCGGGCTCTGCTATTTACTGGAATGGGCTATTCCCATTTCATCTCTTTGGTGTCTCATGTTTTCCATCTGTAAAATGGCGATAATGACACCTGCCTTCCTTGGACAGTTATTGGGTTATAACATAGAAAATAAGCTCTTGTACACTACAAATCATTGTGCACTTATAGGTTCCATCATCAAATGCCAACTAGACATGTGAAACAGCACACCGTCTTTCTGGGAAATTCTACATTTAAAAAAAAAGATTACCCTTAAAAGTAACTTGAGCTCTTCTCAACATGATGTCCTTCCTAGAGGTTTCTCAAACTGCTGCTTACTTTCAGGTTCCTACAACTAGAACCTCACCATTTCCATAAAACAAATGAAATAACAAAAACATGCAATTATTCCACAATTCTTTTAGTTCCTCATTTTTCATGTGTTTTTTGTTTGGTCTGGTTTTCCTGTTTTTATCTAGGAAATCACAAACCATTTATTCATCTACCATGTATTCTATTAACAAGCTCCTCTGAACTATAAAATATTCAGACAGGTATAGGAGAAGGTATGCAAGAAAATCATTCTTCGTGCACCTTTGCAAGTAGTTTAGACAGTTGAATACAGACTGAAGGAAAGTTTGCAGGCCTTTGGATCTGTAAATTGATAATAAAAAGCTGGCAACATAAAAGAACCAATTACTTCTGTTTGAGTTAACACAATCGGATCTTCCCCTAGAATGGTTTAATCAAAGCCAATAACATTAGGGACAACTTACGACAGCCCAATTGATTTTTATACACTATACTTAATATTACAAAACACTTCCAACTGGATCGTCTTATTCCCTTCATATAAACACAGCCACACATAACACTGCTAGTAATTGAAGTCACTTAGAAGGAAATTGCTAAAGACTCAACAATCCAAACTGATGTAAAATACTCAAGGGCTTTTATTCAGAAGCTTCTATCTAATGTGAATGCATAACTCATTTTAACTGTAGAGAAAGAAGTAAAGAAGTTCTTCCTCTCCATTCTGAAAAATCCTAGTGATGCAGATTTAAAACAATACAATTATTTTTTTCTAAAAAATCTTAGAATAACAACCTTCTTTCTTAGGAAAGGAAGCTGTTCATATGATTTAAAGAAGTACATTTGTTTTCAGTTACTATCAGGAAGAAAGTTGCTTTATTTATATTAATTTTCTTGGTTAATTTGCAAGTTACACTAGATGGAGAAATCTAATAAGCCACTTTCAGCTGGGTTGTTTTATACGAGGTAAAATAATACCTCACTCTTCTCTGAGGTATTAAAATATACTGGCAATTTACAGATACACATTTTTTTAACCACAAAGAAAAATGAGTTTATTGAAATAATATTCTTGGTCTAGAAATAAAACGATTATTTACTGGCTGACTCTGGAGCCAAATTGGCTTTTTTCTCCTATCATCCCTGCTTTACTTTATCATGAACTCTTGGCTTTTCTTGCTTCATTTTCAACAGATACACATTTTAAAGGTATTATAAACCTTTTAATCTATGGGTACTTCTTGTATTTCTTTGTAGGTCTAAGCGGTGAGTAGCATTACCATTACCTTCTCGTTAGACTTTTCCCACTTAAAATACAGGTAACAATTCTAGGAGGGCTGCTTTCAATGATATTGTGCTGTGTTCCTCAATATACTGTGATATAAAGATCTAATGCATCCAGACCAGTCTAAATCCATGAGCTGCTGTAGTGACTTCTTGTCGAGTGAGCAACGCATGCACGGGAGAAAAATCATCTCTGGAGTGTAGACTTGTAGGTTCTTGGTAGGTGAAAACAACCATCTGCCTGTTGGAGTCATTTTAGAGATCTCTGATGCCCTGAACTTCACCTAAGCAAAACTGTTGATCTTTGCATTATTCTTGATTATTCAAACTAAATAATCTAATCTGATGCTTCAGTCACAGGTGACTCTCATTACCTGTAGTTAATTTTCTTGGAAAGTTAAAGCAGCTTCTCCTTCATCTTGGTGACACATAGTTCAGCCACATAATTCTTTTCAATTTACAGACTAATCTACCTCAGAAAATTTCAAACAGCTATAATATATGCAATCTAAAATTAAAAATTAGAAAAGGTACCAAATGCATAATGCCTGTTGTGTGTGTGTGGTGTGTGTGTGTGTGTGTGTGTGTGTGTGTGTGTGTGTGTGTTAGTGCTGGGGGCAGGGTTAGCATTTCGTTAAGCTGAAAATTTTGTTGAATGATATTACTGAAAGGATGGTAGCTATTATAATCCTAGGAGTAGGGGTCAATGAAGAATTTTACACTTAATAATAATCCTGACCTGCAAAGAACATAACTGTGTTTGGGTGATGGATATGTCCACTGAGTCAGATAATTTGGAAATGTGAATCCTGGAGCCCTATTGTAGAGTTCTGCCATAATCAACACAAAACACTATCGATCTGTTCTTGATTATCTCGGCTGATGTGTGTAGGAAATGAAAGTAGCCAATCCTCTTTATTTTGCTAAGCAGCCATGGGACCCTACTGAAGATTGGAAGATCATAAGCAGGCATCCTATTCATGAGGGTGAGTAGGTTAGAGAAAATGTGATATTAATGGTAATAACAAACCTATGGGGGGCGAAACCACACCCATTATTTGTGAGTCCCACGATGAGTCCATTTAGGAATGATAAAAAAAATAAATAAACTTTAGAAATTTAAAAAAATGAAAGTTCCCTTTAACCTAAAAAAATAAATCTTTTAAAAGGACATTATTACCCTTCCTCAATTGCCATGTGAGACCAATGTCATTTCTCATCTTTCCATTTGATCTCTGTGGCAATTAAATTCTTATTATGACTAGGGTTTCAAATGAAGAGTTTCTTGGTTTGTTCAGTTATATGCCCTGCTGAGATGGAATGGGAGAATCACCATTGTTTCCAATGATGGAAGATTCTTTGCTTTCCCCAGGAGCAAAGCATTCCTTGACAAAGAGCCAGAATGATGAAGAAAATAAAGTTCATCCCATAATAACATTTAGGCTGCAGGAAAGAAGCTCAACAAAAACAAGTTATCCCCCGGTACTCCCAAACTTTGTTTCAATTTCCCACAGTGGCACAGAAAGTCTCCTGGCCACAAGTTACCTATCATCTTAATTTCTCCTTCTTAGAGGGTTTGTGTTTGGTTTTTGTCCTTAATGAGACATATTTGCCAAAGAGGCATTCAAAAGGCATTTTTTACTCTTGCGGAAGAGTAATTAGGTCGGTACCTCTTTCCCTGCCAGCATTAGCTGCTCTAAAGAGAACCCTGCCCAGTATTTAATGCCCAAACACAAGAAACATCATTTCCACTAATTGGTCTTGAAGTTCCGATGTTCCCAAAGGGTCCCTTTATTTTGCAAGGATCAGAAAGAACATACGTAAAATGTAATATCGTCATCACTGACTTTATCTCTCTCATCTGCGCTATTACAGTTGTCCTTTCTTATGTTTGTGTAATCAACATCAACACAACACCAACAAGGGAGGTAAACAAAGGGTTGCATTTTTACAACACGGGGCATCTCTAGGCAGAGCACAAATGTTGTGATAGTCATATTTACAAACATGAACAAGAGTGTAAATATATGGCATATAAAATTTGACTCCCTTGATGATGGTATTCCTTTTACTGACAGTGTTCAGTGCATGGAGAAAAGGATAATACTGCTTTAGCATGTGGACTGTGAAATGCAGGGCAAGGGAAAAAAAGAACTATTCATGAAGCAGGAGCTGGAAATAGAGCATATACTACTAACCCTGTTCCCTACCTTCACCCACCGGGCTGAGAAAATATCACTTCATCTCATGATGGGAAGTAAGGTAAATGATAAAAATGGGGGGTGTGTGGCAGAACAATATTTATACATCCTTCTTGCTACCCACAGCCCTGGAATGGCTTTATCAACCAACAAGAAATTTCAAATTATTTGACATAATGACCAGACGACATCAGTGTCCTTACAAACGTGGAGAAATAATTATTAAGCAGCAATTTATCCATTTACATTCAAATTGGCCAAACAAACCAGAGTTAAAGAAGGAGTGAGCTACCTACTCTGAGTTTGATTCCCTCTTGGTCATTCCCTTTTTGACCTGTACCTTGATAACAGAGCTCTGAGCTCTATCACTTCCTACTGTTCTATCCAAGTGATAGACGAGCTCTAGCTGTGGCCTCCTTTGTGTTCTTTTGGGACTGTTTCTCTCCTGAAAGGGCTATTTTCCATTGTAGAAACTAGTG